>CAUYSK010004707.1:0-95928 GCA_963575035.1 Avahi laniger | reverse complement strand
AGGAGCTGGCAAACTATGGCTCTCAGGGCAAATCAACCCACGGTCTGTTTTGTAAACAAGGCTTAATTAGAACACAGCCCGATTTACTATTGTCCGCGGCTGCTTTGCACTGCGGGGGCAGAGCTGAACACCAGTGACAGTCCATTGAGGCCTGCAAAGCCTGAAATATTTACTATCTGGCCCTTTTCAGAAAAAGTTTGCTGATCTCTCATCTAGAAAAATAAAATTAGTGAAAATAGCTAAGAACACTTCGAAAAGGAAGAATAATGATAGTAGGTTTGTACTAAACACAGATACTATAACGGTTTGGTGCTGGTACAAGAATAAACAGATTAGTGGAACAAAATAGAAAGCTCAGAAATAGATTCAAGAATATATGGGATTTTAACAATCAATACAGATAGCATTTCAAACTAGTGAGGAAAAGAATGAGCTATCTGGTATATGTTGGTGAAACAACTGTATGGATATTACGTGATTCAAAAAAAAGTGAGATCCAATTCATACTACACATCAAAATAAATCCTAGATGAAGCAAAATTTAGATTCAAAAAACCATAAAGGAACTAGGGGAAAAAAAGATGAATTTCTGTTTGTTCTTGGGGCATGGCCTTTACAAACACAGAAACAAAAGCAGAAACATCCAGGGAAAAGATGAACAGATTGGTGACGTTTTTAACTTCTCAAAAAACATATCAAAAGAAACCACTTGCAGTATTAAAAGGCAAATGATAAACTGGAAAAATATTTTTCTAACACATGACAAACATAAGAGTAATATCTTGAAAGGAAAAGAAAAATCATCTTAATAAGAAAATAAACAAATGGCCAATAAATATGATTACTAGTGTTTGTTAAAACGACATCATTTTTTTTTCCCTTAGAGATTTACAGATGCAAAAAAAGCAGGGCACACAGTGTTGGCAAGAGCCGGCGGAGGCAGGCACTTCCAGGCTGATGAACGGGCGGGCGCGCCATGTGGCCTTTCGGGGGCAACTCTGCCGTACAGGCGCACATGTCCTGAGGCAGTAATTCCACCTCTGGAATGCACCCTAAGGACAACGCAGACGTGGGTGCCAAGACTTATGGGTAATGCTCATCACAGCACCATTTATAATAGTACTCGAGTACCGTGTATATATTTTATTGTACATATTTAAGGTGTACAACATGATGTTTTCATATACTTATCTTGATACGCATATGCACAACGGAGTGATTACTATAGCTAAGCAAATTAACATACTCACATAGTTATCTTTCTTTTTTCTTTATCTTTCCCTTTTTTTGTGGTATGAGTCCCTAAAATCCACTCTCTTGACAAATTACCACTATACTATACTATATTATTAATTATAGTCCTCACGTTGTACACTAGATCTCTAGATATGATGGTTTTGAAGAATATTTAAATATACAAGAAATGTTCACAATACATTAAAAGGAAAATGCACGTTACATCAGCATGTATTTTGTGATCTCAAGACGACTAAAATATAAATATATGTATTATATGTGATATACATATATAGTTACAGTGATATAGTTTGGATGTCTGGCTCCTCCAAATCTCATGTTGAAATTTGGTCCCCAGTGTGAGAGGTGGGAACCGGTGGGAGGTGTTTGGGTCATGGGGCAGATCCTCATGAATGGCTTGGTGCCTTCCCATGGTAATGTCTGAGTCCTCGATTCATTAGTTCACCAGGAGCTGGTTGCTGAAAGAGTCTGGCACCACCCCGTCCCTCTCTGCTCCCTCTCTCCCCATGTGACACGCTAGCTCCCCCTTTGCCTTCTGCCTTGGTTGGAAGCTCCCTGAAGCCCTCACCAGAAGCAGACACTGGCGCCATGCTTCTTGTACAGCCTGCAGAACCGTGAGCCAAATAAACCTCTTCTGTTTACAAGTTACCCAGCCTCAGGTATTTCTTCATAGCAACACAAAACAGACTAACACAGTTAGGAAAGTGGACTGGAGGGGTATACACCAAAATGTCAAATAGTGACCAACTTCAGGTGATAGAATGATATGTGATTTCAGTGTTCTTTCAGTCCCTAAATTATCTACAGTGAGTACTATTTCCTTCAAAATGAAAAAAAAAAAAAATGAAAGCCAGGAAATGAAAACCTGTATTCTAAAGATGTTGGAGAAAAGAGATTATCACCAATCTCCCACATAGGATCGCAATGGCAATTCCCTGGAAGTTATTCACCAATTTCTTGGTCCTTCAAATATAACCCGTAATATATAGTTGGTTAAAAAGGCCAGGAAGCCCCCTGGGGGTTGGGGAAACTGGCCAGGTGCCCCACTGCACTAAAGGTCTCCAGGCATATGGTCCCCTGGACAAGCATCAAGCAATCCTGAGGAACGGCCACCGCTCTCCAGCACGGGCCACATAGTCTCCTCACTGGCCACCTGCCAGAGCCCTGTCCAGTGTAGAGGGCTGGGTGCCAAGAGACCCGGGGCAAAGGGACCCTGGGGGGAGGACAATTTGTGTGAGCATTATTCATGCCCTGCTTATTCCTTTGGACGACTCAGAGATCCAGGGGACAGTCTCTTCCAAGGAACAATGAGGGGTCAATGCAGACGATCAAATAAACCAAACCCAGAATGCAGCTTTGCCTGGTGATTAATTCTAGTCTGATCAACTGCCAGCAAATCAACCCCACATTCCTACTGAAAGAAAAAAAATTAAGTTTGTGAATCCATACAGAGTCCATCTAAGGCCGATGCATTTGCTGAGTATTGAATATAATTAAATAAAATATGAAGATAGGCAACTTACATTTTCATGTCGATTCTTAATGCTTCCTATTTTAAGTGAGCCAATTTCTTCCAAGTAATTTCAGAAAAACTGACAAGCTCTCAATTGCTAAAGTGTCTCAGAGACAGATTCTGGAAGTCTAAATTTTTTAATTTAATTTAGATTGGTAATAAAAGGAGGCAAATAAAAATTAGGACACTGTAAATCTTAAGTCAGTATGGAAAAGGGAACATAGATGTAAGCTGGTAATTTGCAGAATTCTTACAGATTCTTATTATTTAGAAAGTTTGTCGTTTTCTTGGCTGGTTTATAGCACATACAGGTATAAAATCAGATCAAGGCAGTGAAGACACAGAGGTCTTTTTCCTTTTGGGAGGAAGTTATCAAGATTCTTTCACTCATATCAAAGTTCTCACCTAAGTTCATGAGATGCAAAGGATGAGAATTATTATTAATAGCTTCTCATTCAGACAAAAGCACTAAGTCCTGGCTGGAGGAGGCCTCCCCGCTTCGACAGCGCCAGGGAGAGCGGGTCCCTTCGCGCCAAGCAGTTGCCGCGCTTGCACTGAAGATCCCCTTCAGGACCCCATAAACATAACCCCCTCTCAGATTCAGCAGAAAACCCTCCATGGCCACAATGCAAAGGAAACCCTTTTTCCTTGGTCCTGTAAAGAGGACAGTGACGATACTAACCACCACCATGTGTTGGGCACTTACTCATGCCAGGCACCATGTTAAACTCTTTCTTTACATAAACCTCTGTTACGGCCCAATTGTTTGCGTCTCCCCAAAATTCGTATGTTGAAGCCGTGATGTAACGGTATTAGGAAGTGAGGCCTTGGGGAGGTAAGCAGGTTTAGATGAGGTCCCATGATGGGATCAGTGTCCTCATAAGAAAAGGAAGAGACCCCCGAGCCTCCTTTGTCCACCATGTTAGGATTCAGCGGGAAGGTGGCTTTCTGCAAGCCAGGAAGAGGGTCCTCACCAGAACCCAGTGGTGCTGACACCTTGATCTTGGACTCTGCAGCCTCCAGAACTGTCAGAAATAAATGTGTGTTGTTTAATCCCCCAGCCTGTGGTTTTTTGTTGTAGCGGCCTGAGCTGACTGAGGCAATGTCTAATCTAGTTCAATTCTTTCAAGAGCCCGGAAAGGCATATATCACTAACAGTGATTAACAGACAAGAAAAACAAAACACAGCAAAAAGTTAGGTAATGTCTTGTTCAAGTGGCTCCAGGGAAAAAAAAGTTAGGTAATGTTTCAAGGTCCCCCAGATTTGGAGATGGGACACCAACCTCAGCCCAACCCCAAGACTGGGCCCTTGGATGCTCAGAGCTATTTTCCAGGGCCTGGACAGCCCAATCTCCCAAAGTCTGGCTGTTTTCCTTTTTTGTTTTCTTCAGGTTTTTAAGCCCCAAATTGCTGAGTTTTCACATCCAAAAAAATCTCCGCCTTTCTTTAGCAAAAGAGCTCAAAGAACTATTATAGGAATGGCTGCGAATTGCTGCATTCATGAGGTACCTCATGGCTATGAAATCGTATGTGCTGGCACTTGCTGACTTCTGAGAGGATCTGAGGCTGCAGACAGCAGAAGTCCTTATTTGGAAAAGTAAGACAGAAAACTATTATTGGAGGACAAAATACCACGAAGTAAATGGGGAAAAGAGAAGGAAGATTACGCTGAGACACTTGGCTGAAGAAAGGCACAGTCAGAAGTCAGAGTGTGGCTGGGGATTTCCTGTGGCCAGCACCAAGGGGGAAGGGCCAAGGCAAACAGCACCACCAGCAAGTGCAAGGTTCAGGGCCAGCAGGCCCCCCGGGACGGACAGAGACCAGCACACCCAATCTATCAAACGCCACTTTCTCCAGGGAAAAGAACACAATGATAAAAACGACAGGTCATTACACAAGCAAATTTGCGGAACCTGACATACATTTGTTTGCAATAGGGCTGGTCGATTCCTTTGAAGCCTTGGGGACATATATCTTGAAGCCTAGTCATTGGAAAATTGCTGGCTAAAACTACCACATGGTAGTCTGAACTGACAAGCACAAAATAAACTAAACCGAAGATGGTAAAGTAAAATTGTAAATTATAATAAATACACAAAGAAACACTGAAACTGATGACCATCACAGAACCATAATAATGACTGTACCAAAAACAAAGTACCCGTCCCCCAAATTCCAAGAACCCAACTGTGGAATGTGCACAGACATGTGGTACTCAGTGACACCACCAAGCATCGTATGAAATATCGACCTGTGTAACAGAATGCACATTTCAGAAGCTCCTACTGACGCCCTCAGTAGGTAACCAGTACGTGGCCCTGGGGCATTCATCAAAGTTGAAAAACTGTACACATATATGCCATGTGCTTGTAAGAACTGGAGATAACATTGTGTCTTTTTAAAGATAGTCTGTTTCTGGCCCTCCCACTAGTCTGTAAGGAAATCTACCAGCCCAGGAGGACAGATAAATTATTTCCTAATCTAATGAAATAATGAAAACAAAGCCAAAAAATCAAACAAATAGATAATGTATTAAAATGTTGCCCTCTTTTCAGAGAAAAGGTATCATTCATTTTTTAAAGATGCATTTAATATGAAAAATTGTAGTTTGTTTAACCTTCAAAGAAAAGAGCACATGAAAAAGTTGAGTTGGCGGGGCGCCGTGGCTCACGCCTGTAATCCCAGCACTCTGGGAGGATTGTTTGAGCTCAGGAGTTCGAGATCAGCCTGAGCAAGAGCAAGACTCTGTCTCTACTAAAAAAATACAAAGAAATTAGCTGGACAACGAAAAATATATATAAAAAATTAGCCGGGCATGGTAGTGTGTGCCTGTAGTCCCAGCTACTCAGGAGGCTGAGGCAGAAGGATCGCTTAAACCCAGGAGTTTGAGGTTGCTGTGAGCTAGGCTGACGCCACGGCACTCTAGCCGGGGCAACAGAGCAAGACTCTGTCTCAAAAAAAAAAAAAAAGAAAAAGTTCTGAGTTAAGCCTGGTGCTATTGTATAATAATCACACCCTACAGACCTTCTAATTTGACTTTGAGTGTCACCCTAAATGACAGAGTGCACCGTTACACTAGTAAAACTTTACACACAGTTGTCAAAATTCAGAGAATGTAAACTTAAGATCTGTGCTTTTCAGTAGATGTAAATTAACTCAAAAAAAGTATAAACAAAAATTGAGGTCTAGTTAACAATGCGTATTTTGGGGAAAGTGAATGGGTGTCAACAATCTATTTTCAAATGCACCAAAATAAGATGGATGAATAAGTAAACAGATGGTTAGACAAGCAGACACATGATAAAACAAGTATAGTAAAATGTTAACATAGACTATAAGTGGTGGGTATCTGATGTGTTCATTGTAAAATTCTTTAAAATTCGCTATATGTTTGAAATTTTTCATAATAAAATGTTGGGAAGAAAAACATTAGGCAGGTAAGTTTTAATTTGCACTAAAAATAGTTAATATATAACCAGTAAAACTATGATCACTAAAAATTTTTAGTGATGAGAAATTTTTCATAAAACATCAATCTTTTAAATGTAGGGTAAAAAACATATACTTAATATAATCTCAACAAGATTAAATATTTTTGGTTTTGGAAATTTTTGGAGGCAAATACACAAAGACGCTAACAGTCTAATCAATGGGGAATAGAATTATGGATGATTTTATGTTTTTGTTTATAGATTTTTTTTTTGTATTCCCCCAGATAGTAAAAATTAGTATGTACTAATTTTTCAAATCAGAAAGGATGTCATTTTTTAAGGGCAATGGGATTGACCTGGCATAATGCAAACGTTTGCACACCCCCATTAAACCTGTGCTCCGCCTCACCTGAAGCAACGGCTGAAAGGGAGGGACCCTGGCGCTCAGGCCAGACAGAACCGAACAGGAGATTAAACTGGAGGATTAACCCCAAGGCAGGATTAGCTCTGTGCTCCAGGGATCATCAGATACAGCTCCAAACAGAGGACAAAGTAGGGCCTAATGGACATGTCAGGACAATGAACGGAACTCTGAAACTCTGCCTTCCCAGGCCGTAGGCTTCCTCTCCAGAGGCTCTCCCACTAGGTGAGGCCTAATAATACCCTGTCCAACTTGCTGACCCATGTCTGCCTAGGATCCTTGCTGTCTGGAGCCACTGCAAACTGCTCTGATACATCAAGTGTCCCTGGCTAGCATTCTGCATAAAAGCCATTCATGTCCCTTGGGTAAATCTTCAGCAATTCTCATCTCCAAGCATTGGTGGCTTAGATTCCTACCTCTAAGCACCTATTAGAGCACGCTCATTAGTGGTTTAGGGGGAAGGGGCAGATTTTTGCCCCATGGCTTCATGATTCTTATGCAGCAAAAGTGCACTCTCCCCCGCCTCCATTAGCCTCCGCCACTGCCCAGGGAATTGCAGATGATTCAATTAGGCAAGATCCGCCACTGAGCTGCAGGGGGAGGCGCAGGATGCTGTCTGCTCCCGCGGCGTGAGAAAGCTCTGGAGGCTGGAGAGCTGCTCAGACGCTGGGTCAGTATAAATACACTTCCAACAAGAGGCAACCGGGGAGCAGAACAATCCCCAGTCCTGGGACTAAGGATAGACTCAGCACCATACAGAGGGAGGGGTGGCCTGGCTGCACCTGCTCACCCACAGCTCTGTCCTGCCCAGCCCTGGCCTGGGAGGAGGCTGGGGCAGGGCTGCAGCTGGAGCAGGGCTTCTGCAGAAGAGTGAAAACAGCCCCAGTTTCATGCGATGAAAACCAAATAAGCCAAGTAAGTGCTAAGAAGCTGGACATCCTAAACAGCAAATACTTCCGCTAGCATCTTAGATTTGCATGTATGAGACAGAACATTGCAGACAGCGTTGAAAGGCATGATCAGCTGCCAGACCCGGTGTTTCCACTGCAGCCCCTCAACAGCTGAAGCCGTCATCTGCAAGTCCCTACAGGGGTGCCCTGAGCCCTGGCCTCTGATGCAGAGTGACCGGGGCACAGAGCCCATGGAGTGTCCCTCCAGCAGCCAGAGAGAGGGTGCTGTTCCTGTCCCAAAGAGCTCCCACAGCTCATATGCCTCCCTGAGGACGGAGCGTGGTGGATCGGCTCACAGGACAGGCGCGGCTACAGGGAGAATGATGGAGGTGGCTTCATTAGGCGTCATCTTTCAGCTTGCCCCTGCGGAAAGGTGGCCTGAGTGCTTATTAACTGAGCCTTTCTCATGTGCACAATCTGCTTCGTGCTTTTACAGCCACATCAGTCTAGCTTTTTGCTAAATGACACCAAATCTAAGACCACCTTCTTATGTGAAACCTGGTCTGAGAAAATCCAGGTGTTGTTGGACCTTTGTCTTCAAACCATAAAAATCTGGAAGGCCTCGAGTAGGTATAGAAGGGCAAGTATGTGCATTATTCAGACTTGCGGCTGCACGTTACCAGGATGGCTCTTCCTGGGGCGATCTGTAAATCCATTTGCGCAATCTGGCTGGACTCTAATGGCTCCTGAGCCGACAGGAGAAAAGAGGCTTAATCAGGAAGTGCTGTCTGGCTGCAAGCTCCTCCAGCTTCCTTCTCTGATGTGGCCCACGTGGCCGCTCCCTGCTGGGACAGACCTTGAGTCTCCGGGGAGCCCTGCATGCCTACTTCTGAGCTATCACCTGTCCAAGGATGAAAATACATGTCCCAGACTCTTTTAACCCTTAGATTCTCTTACTGTATTAGTCAACAAAATCACTCCCACCCAAAACGGAAGAGTGGCGCTTGTCCTGGAGGAAGTGTGGGAGGGGGAGGGGTGCCAGCTGCCTCCAGCACCTCACCATGGGCATGTCCCGCCCTGGGCGGTTCAGTCCACTTACCCCAGGAATGGGCTGCATGAGTCACTAACCCACGAGAAATCTGAGGCTCGTAAAGGCCAAGGACCTGTCGGGGGAAGTGGCCTCGCTCTGCGCTGTTCTGCTTGACCGCGTCACTGTCTCTACAGCTCACTTGACCTGGCCACCCACGGCACTGCGACTGAGCAGCAAGGTGTCACTGCTTCGCTCATCAGTTATCTGTCCAGTTATCCGTCATTTCTCTCGGGCTCGCCAAAGCAGAGCAAGTGTGTATGTGGCGCAGTCGCCCTGGGTTTCCATGACACGATACGCTCAGTGAGCCCACAGGCCTGTGGCCTGCCCAGCCTCGCCCAGGTGCACACACTTGCCCTCTGCAGCGTCCACCTGGGGACGCAAATGGCTTCGGAAAAATAACCGGAGTTCGGAAGGAGCCCCATGGAGACTGAGCAGTGACTGGCCTGCAGATAGGCAAAGGCCGGGAGGCTTTCTTTACCCCACCGGGTGTCAATCACTTGTTCTTGCCGCACGTCAAGCTTCCAGGCTGCCCCACAGCGCTTTGGTCACACACCTCCAAAGGCCACGATTTTGCTTTGATTCCTCTCTTGGGCATTTTATTTCTTCTTTCTTTTTTAAATCACTGGGAGAAATGGCACCTGTGATCCAACTAACAGAGGTAAAAGTGTATAATTTAACTGGTTTTTAAAAGCCACCACAGTATGCCTTTAGAAAAAACTCTGAAAATCCAAACTATAGCTTGTTTTGCATTGGATAATAAACTCTATTCCAAAATTGGCCCAACGTCTCCACCAAGTTCTCAGTTTTCCAGCAAGCACGTGAAATCGCACAAGCCCTGAGGGTAAAAGGGAAAATGAATTAAGAACGTGGACACGCACGTCCAAATCCAGGCACACGCTCAGCTGTGGCCACCAGACGGTTCCTTCAGCTCCTGGTCCCTTAATTTCCTTATTTGCAAGTAGGAATAACAGTAATGCTTGCCTGATAAAAAGGCTCCTGTAAGGATTAAATGAGGCAATATGCTAATAAGTGATAACCATAAAACACAAACATCACCCTGCCACGCAATTATGATTCTTTTCTTGGATAATCTTTTCAAGTGCTAATCATCTCCCCCTTTTTTTTTTTGCCAAGTAGAGAAAAAAAACCCATTATTAATTATTCTAGCTTTCTTCTCTCTCTGGGAGAAAACCAATGTTTGGGAAAAAAGTCTTTTTCACTCTGATGGGAAATGCGTGTTCGAAGTATAAACGTTTTCCAATTGTGTGATTCCCATATATTCTTTTCTGTATATGGAACAGAATTTAGATAATTTAGAACCCTAACTTCACATCACAGGTCATACAGGGTCTGCCAGGAAAATGTCTTACTACTGTCTGTTCATAATTCACGGAAGACATTTTAACTTAATAACAACAAAATTCTCTCCTCCAGTAAGAGGGCATTATTCCTACGATGTCAGGGAGATAAGTGGGTCACATTTTCCACAGTGTAATTGAGGATGCCAAGAGCCAATGGCCAAAGTGGCTTCGCACACAACTTACAGGATGAGGCCAACCAGGAGAAAATGATGATGCTCACGCACTCTCTCCCCGACTGCCGGGTCCCAGCTATCCAGGGAGAGACAAGGCTTTTCTCCAACATATTAACATAAAATGAGCGATAAGACCGAGACAGATCGGCTGAACCGAAGGTTAAGTCAAAGCACGAAGAAGAGGAAAGGGAAACAGAGAGAAAGGAGACGGGGAAGCCTCTTCCATACCACGCTTCCACCTTCGGTTCAAGAGGGAGAGTGAGAAGCACCCAGAGGGTAACATGGACTAGCTGGAAACTCTCCTCTTGGGTCACAGCGTAAGCCCGATGCACAAAGATGTGAAATATCGACGTGGACCAACGTGCAGCTGCAATAAACGAGGGAAGACTTGGGTTCCGTCCCATGTGAGGCTTTATGCCAAGTCAGACCTCGGTGTCCTGGGCTGGCCCCGGGGAGCACCCCCAGCCAGCCGGCCTCGCTCCTGTCCCGGGGAGACCCCTCCCAGCGCCGCTCTGTTCTCAGACATTTTTTCCCTCTTCCTTTATTTCTAACACCATGATCACTTCTGGGTTTCGGTTCTGTTTTCTTCCACACAACTGAAACCAGACAGAACCACTCGGCACCTCTTGTGACAAGGCCTCCTTCACGCTGGACAAACCCTAAACATTTTGTTACAAATGAGGACACTTTGAGGGTGGAGAATGTGCAGTGGGCAGGTTATTCCGGGCTACATAAAGCTGAAAGCTCCTTAAACATAGTGAAGCCTGAAATCGACGGAGAGGAGAGAGAATGCGCAGGGACTGAAACCAGCCCAGCCCCGAAGCGGCCACTGTGACGACAGGTGGGCACAGGCGCACCCTCCTGAGCCCAGGGGCATCCCGCCTGCCCTCCTCTGCCCTCCGAGTGCTCACGCTCATCTCCCCCAAAGCCCCAGATCTCCCCTCTCCTCGCCTCCACCCAGAGAAGTCCCCACTTGCTTCCGTGCCACCATGCCCTGAGCTCCATCATTCTGGTCTCTGCTGCCGTCACCATCACTCCTGCCTCCCCCCCGGGGGTTCCCTGCAGCTGCCGTCTGATCCCAAGGCTGGAAGCCACGTGGTCCCCATCAACTCCTCTCCTGCCTCGCCCCACGCCCAGAGCCTGCCACCCGTGGCACACCGTCGTCTCTATCCATCCTTCTTCCCTGCCATAGCCCAGGAAGACTTACCACCTTGATGGATCACTTGAGAGCCTCCTTAGGGGTACACCCCAGGGGTGCTCCCCTCAATCCACCCTGAGCTATCTAATAATGTTTGCAGTTGGGGGGAGCCATCACGGGAGCTCCCCCTCGTTTAAACGTCCCCACACACTTGCAGGGTGATGCGCGTATTCTGTGGGAAGCAGTGCTCACAGGCACAGGTCAGCTTTGGTCATGAAGATGGCACAACATGATGCCAGGAGCTTGTTCTCACGACAGTAAATGGATGTCACGCATCGAAGGGTCCTTACGCGTTCTCTCTGAAAACTCGACCTACAGAGAGATGCCTTTTTAAAACAATTGTCAGGGACTCACTCAGGTATCTGTGCACCAATGCTCACAGCAATCCTATTCATAACAGCCACGAGGCGGAAAGGAAACCACCCAAGTGCCCGTGGACAGATGAACAGATAAACAAAAAGAGGTGTAAACACAAATGGAATAGTATTCAGCCTTAAAAAGGAAGGAAATTCCGACACATGCTACAACATGGATGAACTCTGAGGACATCATGTGAAGTGAAATAAGCCAGTCACAAAAGGACAACTATGTATGATTTTACTTACACAAGATACTTAGAGAAATTCAAAGAGACAGAAAGTAGAATAGAGGTTCCAGGGTTGAGAGGTGGGAAGAAGGAAAGGGACGTTCTTGTTTAATGGGTACAGAGCTTCTGCTGGGATAATGAAAAAGCTCTTGAAACAGCGATGGTTGTCCCAACATTGTGAATGTATTTAGTACCACTGAATTGTACGCCTAAAAGGGGTTAAAATGGCAACTTTATCGCTATGTATATTTACCACAATTTTTTTAAAATGCTAATTACATCCAAAATCGTCTATTTTATGAGTCATAAAAAGCACCCCAAACAAAGTTCTACATAGGGATTTCTACAGCTTATATTCTGGGAGTCACTGTGCAATCCCATGATTTACTGCACTGTCCGTGTGTACAGTTCTATACATTCTCCTTCCTCTCCTTTTATGGCCAAGAAGCTAAGATTAGTGTGCACTGTTTTTAATCTGTAAAATACACATTCAGGCAGTCTCATACTTTTCATAAATGTTTTGAAGGTAGCTTTTAAACAGGGACCAAAACTTTGGCAAGTTTTTTCTCCAAAGACCTTACTTTTTTTTTTTTTAATGATGGCACACATTTTAAAAATTTTGTTTTATTATATCTCTAAAGGTAGTTTCTCTTCTATTGACATTTCAAGTCTGTATATATTAATCAATTATTACATGCATGATTTCTTCATAAGAAGAAAATAATTTCTCATTTCTTTATTTGTAGAAAAATATTTCTAAAATTTACCAGAAAATACTAGTGGGAGAAATTTTGATTTTCCATAGAGTTGTAAAATCTTAAAACTTACTGGAAACAATGTAGAAGTGCCTTCTACAACATACTACATTTGCTTTATGTACATATGCGCACATACAAATAAACTGAAAGGAATAAAGGAAGTTGGAAAGAATGGAAGAAAAGAAGGAAGGAAAAAAGGGAAAATTCCAAGCATTACGTTCTGTTCCTAGATACGGCTGTAGCTGACCGTTTACCTGAGCCTCCGTATGGACTGAGAAGTCAGATTCCTAACCCTGGCTTTTTGGCGGGTGAGTACACCAACCCTGAGGAGATACATCCCCCAGGGGATCGGCTTAAAGAACGTCAGGTAAGTTAGCACGTGCTCTGCTTGCATTTTGCATCCACTAACTTGCTGCATTATTGCCAAACACTTCATATCCAAGATCTCCAACCCGAACAGCACCTCTGTGAGGCGGGTGTTAGTGTTCGCGTTTCAGGTGTGAGGGAACAGGCTCAGGGGAAGGAACCCGCACGGCACCCTCGCCGGGATTTGAACCCGGTCTCTTCCGCACAGCCTGAGACTCTCGTCTGTGCTGCCTGTCAGAGGAGGGAGCGTGAGAGAAAACTGGGTCAGAAGCACCGTCCATCTCCATGCTGACTGCTCTCCTGTTCTGGACGGATGTGTGAGGTTAGCCCGCACTCCAGAAGCCCTCCCGGCACGGAACAGTGCTGTGGTTTTGCCATTTGGTGGCCCCAAAGGGGGCGAATAGGCACCCAAGCCCTGCTTGTACAGACGGAGTTGCTCCTGGGCCTACTTTACAGCACCAGCACCAACATGCTGGGGTGGAGCAGAGCCAACCCTCCAGGACACGAGGCCCTGTGAGCATAAGCTCTTTGGTCCCCTGGGAGAAACCCGGATCCCCACCCATGCCCCCTCCTCGAGGTCAGGACACACACCCACCGCTCCCTGATGTGGACCAGGCTCTTGCTCTTCCAGCCCTGGGACCCCCAGGAGACCTGGGGCTGGCATTTTCTAGGTTACTGGTAGAAACAGGAAACCTGTTATAAAGCCAGTTGGTCATTTGTGACCACTGTACTCTTCCCTAGAAATGCATGCCAATTACACGCTTCTCTAAAGATCCCGGGCCTCATTATTGCCTTCTGCTCTTTGAAACATGTTTTCTCCCCACGAGATTGTTTCTATGCCGTTTGGGGCAAATGAGACTTCCTCAACTGCCCTGCTAGAAGGGTCTCAGAGTGCCCTTGGGGGAAATGAATTAAGGACTGAGAGAAAGCTTTAAGCTTGCACACCCGAGCTGTATGGGAGAAACTGCAGGCAACTCTCAACCTCAGAGTTCATGTTCCAACAGTCTTTGCACTCAGCAGCATTCTGTCCGAGTTCCTCCCGAAGTCTGCTCCGGCCCGCAGCTGGACACCAGCGGGGTCCGAGAACGGATAAAAGTGTGCAGCTCCAGGGAGGACGTGAGAATACTTGGCAATCTTCTGCTCTGAGAAGAACGAGCACTTCCACTGCAGACATTAGGCCATACACAGGCGCTTTGCAGAGGGCATGCCCGGCGGCCTGTTATTCAGCATCGTCTGTGCGTGTGATCTGCTGCTGAAGTCTTTCTATTCAAAGGCAATTTTCCTTGAAAAGTGACCCAAAATGCAGAATTAAAAAACAGCAACAGCCTCCCTCTCATCCCCCACAGCTCTCTCTGTGTCCCTTGCTGTTCCTCTATTCTTCTGTTCCTCTACTGTTACTATCCTGAAATGTTGGAGGAGGAATTTCAGCTGCATTTTACTAGATGTAGTAAGTTGAGGGAAAAAGGGAGGGATTTTTAAGAGAAATCTACAGCGTTGGTATATTTAGTCCTCTTCATCTCTATTTTGAAAACCTTGTCATGGGTTTCGGGGTATCAGCACAGTTTGCAAACAATACAGTTTTGTGCCCTTGTGCCACCGTCATCGTCTATTGTCTGATCACAAACACCTGATAACCAAGAACTCGCAGTTCACTGAGGTCCCCTGGCCTTGAGAGATGAGAGAGCATTTGCACGCGTGATAAGCGTTAATACTCGGGAAACTTCTGGAGCAACGAGAAGACCAGACTTTCACAGATTTACCAAGTCCCACGAGCTCAACTGGAAACCCAAGGCAGCGGCACCACGCGTATCGCAGATGAGATTGATCGTCCTGAAAAATGTTTCCATTGCCTTTAAGTCCCCCGAATCCTACAGAAGGAAGCCCCTGGTGAAGGGGCTTGCTGGAATCTGCAGAAGGAACCGTCCCCACCCAGGGAAGGCGAGGTGGCCCCAGTTAGATAAGGGAAAGTCGCAGGGAGGCACGGTGGGCATAATTCCTGAGGGATCAGGAGAGCGGGCGCTACCCATCAACTTCATGAGTCATTACTGAAAACACTTAACAAAGGAGTGGCTTGTGCTATTTCCTTTTATCTTTCTTGGATAAAAAAGCTGACAAGCCAGTCTTTAAAACCTTTTACAGCCAAACCCATAGTTCTAAAACCAAAGGAAGAAAAAATCACTTATGTCAAAAGTACATGCACATTTTATTAAAGATACCAACAACAATGAAAGACAATGATAGTGTTTAACACAGTAAAAACCTATCGCTTTTAAAGAACCATGAAACTTTATCAGTCCACCTTTATTGTTAATAGAAGACTCTGTTCCTTGAAAAATTCCAAACATGCAAATGACCTCCTTTTTCTGTATGTGTCTCCAAACACACCCTTGCCTTTGCGGTACGTGTACTCCGCAGGGTGGCACGGGCTACACGCTGAGGCACACACGCCTCCTTCCTGGTCTAAATCCCCCCAGGACCCCAAGTCCTTTCTCGTAGCTTCTGACTTACCCTCCACAGGCCGCAAACACTCGCACTTCACCTGTCCACAGGCCTCCCTGCTCCCTGGCTTTCTCTGTCTTTGTTTCTGACCCTTATTTTCTACAAAATGTACTATGGGAACCTTCCTAAAAGAGCCCTTCTGTGGCGAATCGCCTGGCACAAAGTCTGCTGGGAATCTTCCTGGCTCCCAGCACACACAGCTTTAGGGTTCCCACAGTGACCATCCGCTGCCGCAGCACCCTCACAGAGACTCCATGTTAAACTTCCAGGGAAGTAAAACTTTTCCCTGTAGAAGCTAGAACTTAAAACAATAATTAAATGATAGAGCCAATCATTATAGAGGGCTGTGAAGTTCTAGACTTCTGGAAGTTTTAAACCTAAGACGAAAACACTGTGGTGGCCGCCCGTGGCACTCAGCAGTGGGACAGCTAGTTATTTCTAATTCCCAGTTACTCTTCTAGAAAAGACACTGTGCTGTTCTTGTCTTCTTAAGTGGAATTGGTAGAATATAGGCCATCTTTTCCTCACGTCTGGGGCTCACCTTACAACCTTTGGGGACCCTACCTTGTGGCTCTCTGGCTGACTATTCCACAGTGCTAATGCTGTTCCCCTCACTCATCATTAGGGTGTCAGTGGCACCGCCCCTTCGACCTGCGAGTGGCAAACCCATTAAGGGCGGGGATCCCAGACAGCCACAGTAGTAGAAGTAGATAAAAATCCAGCTAACTTCGCATGGAAGGGCTCTAAGAGGAGAACTCACCCGCTGAATACATCACTGGGGCTTCACTACAGCTCTTTTGGGGTTTTTTAAGCACTCTGTGGCGCACGGCCACATTCCAGATGCTTGAAGCTGACGATGCCTGGACTCTGCGTGAGTGGGATGTCCCCGTATAGAGACACAAAGACACGCTCCCATCTTTCATGCTTCTCGTTCTACCCCCCTTGCAAAGGCTTTAAATTTTTCTTTTCTCCATAAACTTTGCCTCTCTCCTTCAATATTCCTGAAACTTCATCTAAGGAACAATTTGAATCTCTTGCTCTTGATATGTACATTTCTTTTTTTATTGGCTAACTAAGACTGAAATCTCGCACTGTTCTGTAAGGGGAATGTGACAAGGTTTAGAAGTCACCGCATTGTCTGACGACTGCTGGAAAGGCCCAACCCTACCAAAGAGATCCCAGCGCACATGTGCCAAAGCTCATGCATGGGAATTCTTCTTCTGAATACAAACCTAACAAAGGAGATGAAAGAAGCATATTCAAGTCATGTTTTACAACTCACTGTATAACCCCCATAACCAAGTCCTGCTCCAAGCCCATTCCCTAAGAACAGGCTTTCTGTTCACTTTATGAGACTGTATTCTTTCAAAGAGGATGATGGTTGTTTTTGTTTTTTGAGACAGGGTCTTGCTCTGTTGCAGGATAGAGTGCAGTGGCATCATCATAGCTCTCTGAAACCTCAAACTCCTGGGCTCAGGCGATCCTCCTGCCTCAGCCTCCTGAGTAGCTGAGACTACAGGCACACACCAGCATGTTAGGCTAATTTTTCTATTTTTTGTAGAGACGGGGCCTCACTATGTTGCCCAAGCTGGTCTCAAATTCCTGGACTCAAGCAATTCTCCTGCCTCAGCCTCCCAAGATGCTGGGATTATAGGCATGAGCCACTATGCCAGCCATGGTCTGTCTTTTAAAGGTGGCTTGGATATTAAAAATATTCATGATCTCCACAAAATGGGTCAAGTTATCAGAAGGGCCCCCTGAGAGGTGTCCTGTAACTCTCGGAAGCTGCGCCAGCATCAAGGTTTTCTGGGACAGAGCTGGTCCCAAGGAAAGTGACGAGAAGAGGGTGAGATGTCCTTGAAGTGTTCCTGGCAGAAATGACGCTGACTTGGTTCATCACTTTTTCTTAAAGAGTAAAGATCGCCCACGTTACAAGGTCAGGGCTAGAGAATGACCTCACCACTGCTTCCATCGCTTAATGAACTCCAGCTTGTTGACGGGACAGAATCAAGGGCTAAACACTGGCGTTTTGCACTGATATGGTCATTTTCATCTCCAATAAATCCTGTTGTTTTTGTTAAACAACAAAACACAAAACCCAAAAGGCCACTTGTGACCTTGGCATCAGAGGGTCTGAGTCCTGGCCCTTGCTCGGTCGCTCATGTGACCCTGGGCAAGTCCTCTGGTGACCCTGAGCCATAGTCGTCCCGTGCACAGAGAGAGGTTACCATTTAACTCACAGGGTGGCAATGAGGACCGTGGCACAGAAGCATTTGGTATGATGTGCGGCTTTACTCAAATGTGCTGCATCGTTAATGCAGCCATCTGCACAGAAAAGCTACCCAGGGACTCCAAAGTAATGTTTCCAGTGAGTCAAGATAAGTGCCCCTCCAAACCTTGCAGGAGCAAATACATGCTGGTTAAGCACCAGGCTGCTCACAGCTGGGGAGGTCTCTTTGATACTGCAATGTAGAAAGGATCAAAGGGTCAGCGCAGGGTTGGTGAGACTTTTTCAGGTGTACTCCACCTGCAAGCTATTCTCTTCCATCAAAAAGCCTGAAGCACTAAACCCTCTTTCCACTAATACTCCTACACTGCACACACCGGAGAGCCGGAGACAGAAATGGAGAGCAAGACAGAAGACACAGAGACTTGAAGACAGAAAAAGGCAATTTCAGGTAGCGGCATTTTGCAAAACGGCATGCATCTGTGCCACAGCTGGGTGGCTGGCGCTACAAACATCAGACAAGTTTAAAACTATGCAGCCGTCCTTGACAGAAATCTTATGAAATGATCCAGTTCACTTTTCTCTCTGACGTCACCGGTTATTTCATTATCAAGCACTTGATGGATTCATTTTGGTTGTTTCATGTAAGGCTATCTCATTCTAATATGTTATAAGGCCAAGGTCAAAGACGAACTCATTTACGTCTTCTGTATTCCCAGTAGAACCTGGCAGAGTGTTATGTTCATAGGGGTTATTTTATATTTAATAGATGCTTGTTTAAGACAAGGGAGAGAAGAAAGTGGGAGAGAAAAAACTTTCAAGCAGTTGCTTATCACACAAATCTGTAGGAAAAGCAGTAAAATTTTTAAATAGTTTGAAATAAGAACTAACATATATTTTAAATTTCAAGTATATAAAATTATATGCTATGAAATGGCCCTGTATTAAATAGTCACAAACTGTAATACTCCTCTCAGATTTCTACCTATGATACTGTGATTTTTATATTTTTATGTCATTAAGAGACAGCCTCCATGGGTGTTTCGCACTCCCACACATCTTGCTGGGTGTGCCGCGAGGGCACGGCTCGGACCAGGCCTTACCCAGACCATTTTGGGACGGTGTTTACAGTGAGCATCCTTGGAGGATGAGTTCATGTCTCCCTCTGCAGCAAAGGGCAGTCCTGCCCTCCAAGTTCACTGCTCCTCAGCTGTGACGCCGGCTCACTGTGTGCGTGGCACCCAGTTCACTGGGTCGTGCTCACTGGACTTGGGGACAAGGGGACCTGACTGTGCTGATGCTGCCTGCTGTACCTTGAGTAATGAAGACCTTTGTCCCTGACCCAGGAGTCTCCTGTCTTCTGCCACCATCCGTGAAGAGTAACAGGCCAGCTTAACAGCTTGTAAGTCGGGTAAAATCAAATCCCAGGTCTGTCAATATCTTTATTTTAAATGAGTCTCTCCGATGTGTTTAAAAATTGGCTTTATAGTTGAATAAAAGGAAAACCACTGTATTAGAAGGCCATGCCTCTAATGATAGAATTGGACATTGGATACTTTTAAAAATGACTTTAACATTCTATGAAAACTTTCTCACCACGTTGGGCTCCTCTACGTCCAGTTACACGGCTGCACGAAAGCTTCTGTCTGTGACATGCAGACGCAGCTGGGCAACCCCAGTGCCCGACCAGGAGTCTGGCTTATTTGCTCTACTCTCATCCCTCTTGGGGGCTCCTGTGGCTCTGCTGAAGGCAGCTGGTCTCACACCCTAAGAGCAACGTAAAGATCAGCCTCCGACGCCGGCCCAGCGCCACCCGTTCTCTTAGCAGCAGGTCCGAAAGGCCATGTTAGATGCGGCAACCTGTCCGCGCGTCTGGCTGTTTGCCCTCCATGTTCTCTGCAGTTTCCCATGTCCTGTTCTGCGTGGCACTGCACTGACGCCTCGTTATGGTCCAGTGTGCGCTGTGCAAAGCCGAGCCACCTCACGTTATGCCTCTTGGGGGCAGGGGGCACGTTGTTTGCAGAATAGGCTGTGTACCTGGCAACAGGGCACCTGCACCCCAGGAGTGACTCCTTAATACTTGGTAAGTGATTGAATTAATTCACCATCGTTTCTAAACCTTATTTGGGACAGTATTTTTCAATACCTTTCTATAGGGTTTAACAGATGAGAAGGGTAACGCGTGAGAGTTCTCGATGGCTACCCCAAAGGACCTTGGAAGTACTCCGTGTATCTGTGGCACAAAAACTCAGCACATCTAAGACTGGGAACATTTTCACTCTTTGTTTAACTTGCTATTCCCTCTGCTTTCCTCTGAGACAAAGAGCCAGACCAGGCCTTTCTTAAGCTTTCCTCCAAATCAAACACAAAAAAATAAGTCATAGTTGCTAAAGCCATAAAACCTAAAAAAATAATCTATTTAAGTTATGCTGATAACTATCAGTTATTATGCAGCTAGTATGTGGAAGTTTAAATACTGAAAAAAGAAACTTTTAACAAATTTTACAGAGTTACTGCTCAGTACTCCTCATATGCAGATAACTTCTATAAAGAGTCACGATATTTACATCTCACTCAAAATAAAACTACTTAATGTTCTCACTTAAAACATTAGGTAATGTTTAACTTCATCTCATCCTCAGCAAGCCAACCCTGACCTGTCCTCTGCCCCCCCAAACAGCCCTTCGCATTTCTGTCACCAGGATGTCCCAGAGTCAAGCTCTGGAGTCCTCTTGATGCCTCCCCCGTCCTTCCTCTCAGCCTGACAGACTCATCCAGAACCTTCTCTCAAGACGCCTCCATGTTTATCTTTCCTCCTCATTTCTGGCATCGGTCTCCTAACCCAGCTCTTCAACACCTCATCCTGGGTCAATGCAACAACCTGCAAAAGACAATCACAAAGACTCCACATGTCCCATCTCAGAGCATTTCTCACCTGCTCTTGTCTTCATAACAACACAAAAGGATTTTTTTTACGGCAACGCCCCCTCTTCCAGAATAGCAACCGACCTCACTTCAACTGCACCCCCGTATCTGCCCCGACATCTCCCCCCTGCCCTTGGCCCGTGTGACTCGGAGCATGGAGAGAGTTCGCCTCGGGTCTCCTGGACTGTTGAAGGGCACGGAGTGAAACCCTCAAGAGCAGAAAGCAAGTGTTGATGCATGGGACATGAGTGTTAAAAATAGCATCCCAGGGAGAAATCACAGCACAAAATTTAAGTTATCTTGTTCCAAAAACAACACCAATCTATTCTGGAAGGATTTAGGTGGCCCACTTTTGCACACAGCCCAGAACAGTAGCGGCAGCCTGATCCATACCCGCAGAAGCATAGATCAAACATCCCTTTACACTCCTGGGTGGTCGCTGAGAGAGGCGTGTGTAATGTCTACGCATAACAAAACTTAGAACAGAGAACCGAGGGCCTGGTGCAGTATCCTTATGGAGCCTTCTTTTGACAGAATACACACAAACTATGTCCAAACATGTTGAAAATTCTGAATAAACATTCAAGCGAAAGTGTGAAGTCAGCATCAGCCTAAGTCTGACAAATATTTTTTGTACAAATATCTTCTTCTCAACAGAATCCAGACACATACAGTCCATGTGCTGAGAAAAGACATGCTCGAGGATCGTGCATGCAGTCAGATGGCCACACCCACTTGTCCTGCTGGGGGCCAGCTGCCCAGAGCACCTGCCTGCCCCCCTTCCTCTTCCTCGCAGCACGAGAGGGCCTGGCCTCGATGCGCCACGCACCAGCCTGCCCGGCCCCAGCACTCACGCCAGCTCGCCGGTAACTTTGTCAACGTATAAATAGAAGGTAACTCTGCAGGCCTCAATCCCAGTCAAGCCAAAGGGGACTATCTTGCGACTCCCTGAAATAAATCCAGTTGTGCCAGCACGTCACTTCACTGTAATGAAGATAAAGCATTCTCACAAGCCAAGACTCCCTTAAATCAGATGAAAAATCTGATTATAATTGCCATGCATTCAAAAAGAAAATTAATAATCTTGTTACAACTCCTCCTGGGCCTAGAAAAATGTCCTCAAGCTTTTTGTAGGACAGTGTCTTCTGGATGAAGGCATTTGGGGTCCAGGTTTGTAACCCCAAGAAGAGTTGGTAGCATTTAATACTTCTCCCTGTCCTCCATCGGATCAGGCATAGAAGCTTCCTTCCTCCCTTCACAGATGCAGCCAGACAACACATGCTGCCCTGGCACTAGACGCCCAGGCCTCTGAGGGTCCCAGGTCACAAAGAGTGGCAGGTGGAGCCCCACCCTCAAGGAGGGCACCCTCCAGGCCTGTTTGGCTTTGGCAGTCACACCAAGGAGACGTAAAATGACAGAGCTAACGACAACTTTAATATTCCCTATGTGTAAACAGGAACAAATTCAAAATCCAGTTTTACGTTGGTCTTAGTAGCAGAGTTAGGTCACTCTTAGACCCAAGCTTTATCTCATGAAACGGCCTCACAAGCTTATGAGGGGCACTGACATCTCAATTTTGCAGGTGCAGACACTGCAGTTCAAGTCACTGAGCAACCTGCCCATAGTCACACAGTGGCCAAGCAGCAGAGCAGGATTCCACGTCCCCTAAGCCCTCTCCACGGAGGTCCAGCACCACGGCAAGTGGACGACACTGTGCACACAGGCGGCAGAACCCTGTCGGCATGCCGTCTCCACTCTCTCGGGCCCGGCGCCCTGCGTCTGCTGCAGCTCAACCACCGCCACAGCCTCCCAACTGCCTCTCTCCTCTCGCTGCCTCTACCTCCCCTTATCCTCCAAAGGTGCAAGGCTGACCGTGCCATTCCCCTTTTACGATGCTCCTGCGGCACCACACCGCCTCCAGAAAGCATCCCACACCCCGAGCCACGCCCTGGGTCCATGGGGTCTGTCTGCAGCTGGCTCGGCCCCTCCCTGTATCCTGTCCCCTGCTGCGGGGCCACAGCGTGGCTGCAGCCCCAGGCTGGCTGGCTCTGAACCTCTCACCACAGTCCTCCGGGCCCCAGTGTAACGTGATGCCTGGCCAGGCCCGCGGCGCAGGGATGCAGGGGGTGCCTGTTCCTCTCCGGCTGCTCTGCCTGTGTGACATGAGTCGGGAGATGCTGCACAAGGAAGGATGTCCCAGGAACTGCCAATGCTGCTGGCTGATCGAAAGCTCCTCCTTTTCCTGCTGCCAAACAAAGAAGGTAAGTGCCCAATAGCTCATAAGGTCATCTGAGGCAAGTGCGGGGTCTCCATTTAGAACAGAACTAAAAGTGGAGACGATGTGTGCCATTTTGAGGGCGGCATCCCGTGCCAGCAGAGCTAGCAGAGGACACCCTGCTTGTCCTTGTGCACGAGAAACTGCTTTGAAAGGACGAGACTTCTTAGGTGACTGTCATGACCCCTGAGAAGGAGCCGAGACCACCCAGCTGTGAGACCCAAAGATCCCCTCTCGTTCCCATTTTACAAGCCATGTGGCTTCCTTCATTGAAGTCTCGCTTCAATCCTGAAAGATAAGAGTGGCTGACTCCAACCGATGAAAAAAAAAAAAAACAATTCTGAAGACTCTACTAACAGGTTAATACATTTCCCCGGCTCTAACAGAAATATATATACACATCTCATCCCTTAGCTTCTGAAAATTTGTGAATCGGTGTCATTTTTCCATAGCTCTGAAGTTTCATGCCTGTTCAGTCATAAAATACCTTCCTATCAACTATTTTTTTCTTTGTTACAAATGTTTGGTTTCATTAAGTTTGTTGGGGTTTTTCTCTAATATTTGCTCCAAATGGGGGTTTACACCTTGCTCATTATATACATTGTATCACAGTCATAAACTAATTCACTCTCAATAAAAAGCAACCAGAAATCATGGGGAATTTTAAGAAATTTGAAGTAGAAATGTTTTTAATTCCAAAAAATTATTCTTGATCAACATTGTGTGTTTGAGCCAACAGCCAATCTACTGGCAGTGCCGTGAAGGTCGACCTGGGCCCTGCCCGCCTGGGGACGTGTGTGCCACAGGCCCTTGCTTCCATGACGCGTCTCAGCTGTATAGTTCCAGTTTGCACGCAGCTAGTCACCCGTTCATTTGTTCCTGCATTCAACAAATACTCAAGAGTTTTCCTACGTGGTAAGTACTGCTCCACGGTGCTGGAGTTAAGTGAGTGGGAGTGCCTGCCGCCTTCGCGGAGCTGGGCTCTAGCAGAGACGTGGAGACTGTTACGCCAATAAAACCAGGCTGCATGTGATGGGAGCTGGGGAGAGCAGGGGCCGCGGATGCCACACGTGGCGCCCTGAGGCTGGACAGCAGGAGTGTTTGGCAAGTGGCCAGGGGTTCCCGGGAACGGGATGGAAGACAAGGGTGGGAGGAGAGCTCGGCCAAGGTGGTGGGGGCCTAACACTCACTAGAAAGCGAGTCCCCAGAGATTTCTGAGCCTGGAAGTGACTCCTGTGGGGCCTCTTCAAGAAGACCTCCTGGCAGCTTTGTGCAAAGCTGACTGCAGGGGTCGGTCTTGAGATCACTGTCACAGCCCGGTGTGTCGTTCTGGGTGCCTCACTCAGTGCGGGTGGAGGGAACAGAAAGAAAAGGGGCGGGACCAGGAACCTTCCCACAGAGGGAGCAACGGGGGTGCAGGGCCCCAGGAGAGGAGGCCAAGGTAGCTCTGAGGGGTCCTGCTCTGGGACAGAAGAGCAGTGGCACCAGCCACACGACCTGGAGGGAGGAAAGGGAGCGGGTGGGTGCAGGCGGCGTCCGACCAGCTCTCCTCACGTCTGCCAGCCGGAAAGGCGCAGTGAGGACGGGAGCCCTGCTCGAGCTAGCCATCCGGGACCATTTAGGGAAAATACGAAACAAATGAATTACCAAGAAAAATAACGATGCAAAATAAAAACAAAGAAAGCACAAGCCCACGGATCCCGTGCTCGCATGTCAGGGCAGTGTGTCACATTCCTGCAAGAATTTCTCAGGGCTGACTCTCAGTCTCTGTGCTCACCTCAGTGTTGTGGGCTGAACTGTATCCCCAAAAAGATATGCTCAAGCCCTAACCCTCTGTATTGGTAAACATGACCTTATCTGGGAATAGAGACTTTATAGATGTGATCAAGTTAAGAGGAGGTCACCCTAGAGTAGGGTGGACTTAATCCAATATGACAGACGCCCTTACAAGAGGAGAAGACACATACACACGCCACCACCGCCACCACCACCTGAAGGCTCAGACACACAGAGCGAGGGCGGCCATGTGACGACAGAGGCAGAATTTTCAGTGACGCAGCTACACGCCAGGGAATGCCAAGGATTGCTGGTAACACCTGGAGTGAAAAAAAGGCCTGGAATAGATTCTCCCTGGAGCCTTCAGAGGGAGTGTGGCCCTGCAGACACCTTGACCTTGGACTTCTAGCCTCCAGCACCGAGAGAGTAAGTTTCTGGTTTTGAAGCCGCCCGGTCGGTCGGTGGCCTCTGTACAGCAGCCCCAGGAGAGAGACGGAGCCAGGACCGTGGGGACCGGCCACACCCAGACCACTCGAGGGAAGGTGTGGCCCTGCGCCTGCCGCTCTGAAAGGCTGACCATCCTCTCAGTTTCCAGCTGGAAGGGCCAGGCCAGCACAGGACACTCGGGAAGAATGAGCCCTGTGATTACAAATGGGTCCCAGGCGACAGTGCCCAGTGTGAGCAGAGAGAAGGGAAGCGGCTGAGTCTCAGACTGGCTCCCTGCTCCATTCAGCCTTTGTCTCCTTTCTCGGAGAACAGAAACCTGCTTTTTTGCATTTACACTGAACTCTGCATCTTAAGTCACATAAGGACAGAGTTTTCCCATGGGAAGCCCGGAGAAGTCAGCCCAATTAAAAAAAAAAAAGATCCCACTGGAGGTACGTCCGATCCTCAGGTATTATCCATTACTACAGATGTAATGGGATAATTATCTGTTTAATAATCCCACGTCAATACCCCACGTGCACCAGTCCGAGGGCTCTGGGCTCCGTGGCCCTGTGAAGACGCCCCCTTTCACGCATCAGGCACAGCAGCAGGTGCAGGGGCCCCTCCGGCGGGGTCTGCAGACCCTGCAAACAGCTCAAGAGAAAAGCCCCCTCACGGGAAGGAAAATCACTATTTATCTCCAACCTTATTTTCACTTCAAACAGGAAAAGGGAGGGGCCCACTTTAACAGAGGCACCATTTTCTGGATTAAAATTGCAGGGTAGTCCCCCAACACCTCAAAGAATGACAACTCTGATGACAGCAGTGACAGCCCTGGTGCAAATATCCTCAGCACTGTGATTTCACCTTAAGTCCCCACAGCAACCCAGAAAACAAGCAGTGTTGGCAAGGATGTGGAGAAACTGAAACCCTCGTGCACTGCAGGTGGGAATGTAAAATGGGGCAGCCACTCTGGGAAACAGTATGGTGGTTCCTTAAAAGATTAAAAGTAGAGTTACCATATGATCCAGCAATCCTGCTTCTAAGTATACACCCAAAAGAACCTAAAGTGGGACTGAAAAGACACCTGTATACCCATGTTCATAGCAACATTATTTACAACAGCCAAAAGATGAAAGCAGCCCAAGTATTTATCGATGGATAAATAAACAAAATGCGGTATATACACACAATGGAACATATGTATGCATTTTTTTTAACTTTCTTAAGAGACAAGGTCCCACTCTGTCACCCAGGCTGGAGTGTAGTGGCACAGTCATAGCTCACTGCAGCCTTGAACCCCTGGGCTCAAGTCATCCTCCTGTCTCGGCCTCCCATGTAGCAGGGACTACAGGTGCATGCCATCACACCCAGCTACTCATTTTCTTTATTTTTGCAGAGATGGGATTTCACTATGTTGCCCAGACTGATCTTGAACTCCGGGCCTCAAGGGATCCTCCCGTCCCAGCCTCCCAAAGTGCTGGGATTATAGGTGTGAGCCACCTCGCCTGTAATATGTATTAACAATATGTAATATGCCACAATGGAAAATTATTCAGCCTTAAGAAGAATGGAAATTCTGATACATGCTACAACATCGATTGAGCATGGACTTGACATTCTGCTAAGTGAAATAAGCCAAAAACAAGAACAAATATCATATGATTCTAATCGTAAGAAGTACCTAGAACAGTCCAATTCATAAGCGATGGGAAGTAGAAAGGTGGTTTCCAGGGACTGGGAGGAGAAGGGAAAGGAGAATTGTTGTTTAATGGGAACAGACTTTCAGTTCTGCAGGATGAAAAGAGCTCTGCAGATGGACGGTGGTGATGGTAGCACAACAATGTGAATGTGCTTAATGCCAACGTACACTTATAAATGGTTAACATTGTAGTTACATATGTTCGACCACAATTAAAAAATAAAAAGATAAAAGTTGAACATGAGCATATCCTATGGCCTAGCATACCCCAACCCCAGGGCCAAGGACCCGTTAGGAACCGGGCTGCACAGCAGGAGGTGAGAGGTGGGCGAGCATGCGAAGCTTCGTCTGTATTTATAGCTGCCCCCCTCTGCTCACATCGCCGCCTGAGCCACCCCTGCCACCCGCCCCGGTCAATGGAAAATTGTCTTCCCTGGTGCCAAAAAGGTTGAGGACCACTTGGCTAGCACACTATTCCCAGGAACACTTTAGAGAACGTAACGTACATGAGCACCAAAGACAGCAAAACATGTTCGCAGAAACGTGTTATAAAAACAAAAACCTGGAAACAACCGAACAACCCAAAAGATATGAGAAGAGACAAATAATTGGCAGTGTGTCCAGACAATAGAATAATAAAAAACAGGAAAAAACGAATGAACTACAGCCACACACATCAGCACGGAAGAGAATTTCAAACACATACTGTCAAGGGATTAAGTATGCCATAGAAGAATATTCACAGTCTGACTCCATTTTTTTGCTTATTCAAAAATAAGCAGAACTAAACAATATACATCTCAGGGATACATACATACTTAGTAAACTATAAAGGAAAGCAAGAAAAAAACTGACACCATTCAGGATAATGATGACTTGGGGGTAGGGACAGACATACCTGGATCTTCCAACCAACCGATAATGTTCTACTTCCTAAGAAGGGTATTCTTTTTACTATATTTCTTTAAATTATATATGTAGCCATAAAATATATGTAGTTATAAAATATATATTCTTTTTACATACAATATAGCTCACAATTTTTTTAATCAAAAAATACCAAGGTCAAGAACTTTGTTTACAACTGAGAATCCCCTAAACTCAAAGCCTCTCACGTGCTGGGAGGTAGCAGGTGCGTCCCCTCCTCTGCTCTTCCTGACAATGGCAGCTCCCCACCTCCACTGTGATCTTGTGGATCACCGGGGTTTGTGGTGACCACAGAAGACCACAGCTGGACCACTGCGCTGGGCCATCCACTCCCAGACACTCCCTGCCATCGGAGCGAGGCTCTCACGGGCTGGGGTGGGGGAGTGAGGGACTCTTTCACAGAAGTTCAGTGTAGTCCAGCTCCCTGCAGCAAGCACAAGGGACAGAGGAAAACAACAGGTGAGTGCCCGTGTCTCTAATAAAGGGGGCTGTTGTCGCTATTCACGAAACCTAACAGATACCACGCCATGCTTTAAATGGACAGTTATGAATCAGGTTCATATGCTCTAAAAACAGGAATCCACGCTTGTTAAAGGAGGAAATTAAAACAGACCAAAGGAATGAAGACAAAAAGATAAAGAAATATGGGATTTCATCGTAAGAAGCAGTCGGAAGCAGGAGGAGGAATGAAAACCAAGTGAAGTTTTTATCTTAGAATTTGCACAAAAATCTCCTGTGGTGTTTGAACTGAGTAATTTGCTATAAAAGTCATTCTCCAAGAGGATGACAAAAGTATTGTGTCCCTTAAACAAGGAATGAGGAGCTATAAAAATTTAAAAGGCTTGATAACACCAGTGATACTTAAATCATTCAAAGAAGTTCTGGAAAAGACATTATTGTTCATGTCATGAGAGGAAAATGTGAGCTGGCTGAATGGTGGAACAGGAGAAGAATGCCAGACGGAAACGGAGAGCTGACGGCTCACTGCACGCACCCAGCAAGCAGTACAAAGAGGAAGGAAGGGCATGGGCGCCGGGCCATCCTGGGCGGGAGACTCTCAGCTCTCTGTCACTCACTACCTACATACCTAGGGGAGGTTTGTCGGCCACTCCGAACTTCAGTTTTCTTATCTTTAAAATAGTAATATGAAAATGTCCACTTCAAAGAGCTGTCATGAAAATCGGATGAAGATTTGGAATCATCCAGCACCCAGTGGTGCATAATAAATGTTCTGTCCTGGACCTCAGTGTCCCGACTATGCAGATGTAAGAAGGAATAAACAAGCTCTAACCTCCGCAGCTCGAAACGTTTGTTTCCCTACTGAGGTCGGCAGAATGCCCCCACCCCAAATGTCCTCATCCTTGATCTGCAGAACGTGTCACTGTATTATGCCACACGGCAAAGGGAATTAAGGTTGCTAATCAGCTGACCTTAAAGTCAGGAGATTATCCTGGATTATCCCGGTGGGTCCAGTGTAATTACAGTGTTCTTACAAATGAAAGAGGGAGCCAGGAGAGAGTGCCAGAGGAATGGCAGGGACAGAAGACCTGAGCCGCCACGGCTGCTTTCAAACGGAGGGAGAGGGCCAGGCCAAGAAACATGGGTGGCTCTAGAAGCCAGAAAGGGCGAAGAAGCGGGTTCTTCCCTAGAGCTTCCAGAAGGAACAAGATCCTGCAGAAACCTTCATTTTAGCCCAGTGAGACCCATTTCAGACTTCTGAACTACAGTGCCACAAGACAATAAATTTGGGTTGTTTAAAGCCACTAATTTTGTAGTAATCGGTTATGAATTCACCTATCAGTAGTACTAAGATCTTCCGTGCTTAGGACAGGACCTATACTGTGCTGGGGAGGTCAGCATCATGCAGAAAAGGAAAACAACATAAAAACTAAAACATAACACACCAATAATGTCATATGTGATTACATTTATCAATTCATTTATGCATGTTAGATATTTGCATGTGGATATATAATTTGTAAAATGTTTAGGCCTTGCTAAACTGCTAGAACAATGTTCTATACTGAAGAACAGGAAAATATCCATGAAGCAAGATCATAGTACCTTCTCCAGCTTGGGCTCCATCCAAAGCAGTTTAAAATAACTTACTCAATTTTCCAAAGGGTTAAAAAAACTCTTTCAAATTTTCCAGATGGTTTTAATTTAATAAGGCAATACAATTTTGTGATAAGTAGGAAAATAATACTAGTAACTTATATTGCCAGCCTCAAAGTAGAAGTCAGAGGCATGCAGGTCAATGCGTGTGCATTTTGAAATCCATGGTATTGCTGCTGTTGTGGTGCTTCCTGTGAAGTCGAGGTTTTGTGAGCTTCACTAAGGGAAAATGTATAAATTATGGGCCCCTCGGTTTGTTATTACGTGTTCTACATGTTCTGTTTGGAAAATAAGGAATTCAGAGGTACCGAATGTCATGTGTGTAGATAGTTCGGATTTGTCTTAAAAGAGTCAATACAAAGGAAGGTAGGGGAGGGAGGAGACATAGATACAGAAGCCTGGCAGAGGCTGATCCCGGCTGAAGCTCAGTGATGGGCATTTGGAGGTTCATTACACTATTATCTCAAGTGCTATTTATGCTGGAAACTCTCCATAACAACAAAAAAACATTTAAATCAGGTATGCTTCCACCTGCCTAAATACTCCCACCAAACCGGGATTGTTCGTCCTATTTAGAAACAGCTTCTGCCGCCGCGAAGGACACCAGGCTTGGTTCAGCAGCACAGAGTGGTTTGTTTTCTGTGCGTTAGAGCTTCCGAAAAAACAAGCACAGCGCTGCATAGGATCCAGGAAAGCAGGCGCTTCCCTGAAGACACAGGTAACCGTTTCTCAGCAGCTTCTCCTTAGCCATACTCCTCCGCCCCAAAAAACAAGCTCTCCTGCCAGAGAATGCCCACCCCGCAGCCGCAGCCAAGCCAAGCCACGCCAAGCCAAGCGAACACAGGCCCTGGCTTCCAGCTGCCTCCAGCCAGCTTGTTTCAAGAGCCATTTAACTCTCCATTAACTTGATTTGATGAGTTCCTGGATGGCCACCAAGTGCACTGAGAAGTGAACTCCCCAACAGCAAGCACATCGCCGTCACCATTCCCATGAACTGGCAAGCACGTCTGTGCCGCTTGGCACAAAAGCAAATGAGTTTTGTTTTCTGATTTCCCCTTCTGTCCTTCCTGGTTTGTGTGTGCACGTGTGGGCCCCTGGTTGCACTTTTCTATTTCGCTGTTATTCCTTCTGTGCTTCCCATCCCATAATCTTTTACTCAGTTGCACAGTTTGCTATTGCTGTTCACATACTGTTTGCCGGGTCCTTCTATTAATGAATCCAATTGAAACCCAGCCTTTAAAAATTCCCAGGTGTTAACAATGGAATAAAAGGTACTTGCTATTACTATAAGCAATTTATTTGTAGTTAGGAAAGCAGAAGCTGAAACAAAAACATTGACAAATGACTGAAGCAAGAGTGCTCTCAAAACACGGAAGGCAGGAAAGGGACAGGCAAGTGCCATTATTCCTGAGAAATTAACACCACTGTGATTAACCGCAGTCCTGTGGTCTAGACCTCTGACTTCACGCAGACACTCACTCCGTTTGAAAATGTTCCCTGTAACTGAGTAACTGCACGCATGAAGCTGTGTAAGAACCCTCAACTGGGACTCAGGAGGACCCTGGCCAGTCCCTCCCCCATCCTGGGCTCTGGGACCTCCCATGTAAAAGGTGGTCGTTTGGGGCTCTTTTGTGGAAAGAACCCTGAATTTGTGGTGAGAAGAACTAGGGGCAAAAGATCTGGTTTGATGTTTACTTTTCAACCCAGCTCAACAAATGTAAGAGTAACCACTGCATCCCAGGCACTGCCTCGGGCGCTATGGATACAGCGGTGAAGAGCACACAGCCCCTGCCCTAAGAAGCCTACAGTCCAGCAGCTACACTGCTTTCTAAATGAATCTCAAATTAAGTGCCTTAATCTCCGTGGGCCTCAGGGTATCTGTCCCATGCAGATGATAAAACAATCAATGAGCCTGCCTCATGCGGCTAGAAAGTACAAATAAAACCAATGTTTGGCCATTACCTTGTTTCTCGAGGATTTCCAAAGCTTAATCAGGTTCTTGCTTCCCTAAATGCACACAAGTAAGAGAGCTCCAAAGACCTGATTTGGGATGGTGGAAAAACAACCCAGATAAAGGAAAGTGAGTAAAAAGCGCAATATTCGGCTATTTCCTTACTAACCAATTACTAAGACATTTGCCTCCAAACTCACTCAGCAGAAGGGGCTGGAGGAGACATTAACATGTTTTACAAGCAGAAAGCAGTTGTTTTAATTACCTCCAGAAAAGAAACATTACTCTCATTTCCTCTTTACAATCTCCTTAACACAGCCATCGGGGGCAGCCCTCTTTGCGTTAACACCCACACGCGCACCCAGACCTCCCTTTTGAGCAGAGGGTTGTGGTGCTCAGACAGTGCCGCTTCACCAAGTTGACGTTCTCCCCGAATCTGTCAGCTCTTGAATTACTCTGACCTCTCTGAATATGAGGGACGTTGATGTTGATGTTTAAAAATGCATTCTTACTAACATGGGAAAAATCCCGGGCAGTGTAGGATCTCTCATAAACACCGCAGATATGCATAGGAAATTTTAGGGGAAGGCATATTCCTGTTTCCAGCAGAAACACCCTCTGTACTGCCTCTCCCCCACCGCACGTACACACACACACACACACACATGCACACACACACACGGCCCAGTCCCGCTTGGAGGACGTCTGCCTGGCGGAGCAGCCCCCTACCTGCTCCCAACTGGTGTCCTCTCCCCTGAGCTCCCTGCATTTCAGAGCATATTTTTTAGGTGAGCAAGTGACAGGCGCCAAACTACACTGGGTCCAGACTTCTGTGATGCCACCTTCAAGTTAAGTGGACTCTCACTTGAGTACGGTATCTGCTGTTTGAGGTTTTACTTTGCGGTTTTTCACTCTGGTGAGCCCGGTTTGCGGATGTCCTGCAGGGTGGAAGTTAGCCAAGGACTCTGTGAGCCTCCCTTCCAACTCTCAAAGCAGCGTCGCCTCAGAAATGCACCAGGTAGGTCTAACCTGACATCAAAAGGCAGTTCTTGGGCAGAACTGTGTATTGTGAGGAAGAAAAAGGAGGGGAAACTCGAAAGAAGTGGCTCTATTTTCTATTCTGAAAGCAAAAGGAATGCTACACCTTTGTTCTCTGCTAATCACATGAGGTCAACTGGACCTCCCAATCTCCCCGCCCAAGGTAGTTTTTTAATTATTTGCCAACATGTCTCAAAATATCAAAGAACACCGCCTCAAAACCATGCTGTAAACCCACAGGGCTTCACGTTAAAAGTACCTATAAAGAAATAACTTTGCAGGCGATGACAGAAATCACTTACTCATTGTTTGCATTTTCTGTCACCTGTAAACTGGAAACAAAATTATGTCTATAACACCCATAAATCCAAAGAATATTAACATACAGAGTAACTTAACTAGAATAGCAATATTGCCGTCTAGTAAATGGTTAATGCATAAAATTATCTTTCAAGAACTGCACCAGTGAGCTCAGAGCACAGGCGGAAATGGGCTCCCAAGCTCTGCAGAGAGATGAGGCCCCGCCGAGCAGCTCCCAGGAGGAAGGGAGGGCTTTCTTGTGGGGAAACGGGAGACCAAGGAAAACATTTTTGGAGGGGAATGATGTTAGCTATGAAATCACTGAATAAACTGTTGTTTCTTAAATAGTATTGAAGGAGAAATAAGGAAAATGAAAAAATCTGTTTATTCTTTTAGACCAGCACACTCCTGCAAGATTTGCTTGATGGCTGCCCAAACCGATCTTTTATTTATTGTCCTGACGTGGCCCCATAAAGCGACAGACAAGAAAGCCAGCACACGGGTCAGATGGAGTCATGGGTTAGATGGGCCATGGCCTGGATTTGGTTGCAGATTCCATCCTGCAGTTGGTTATGGAGCCCTGTGGGGTCCCAAGTCTTCAGCAGTTCTGAAAGCAGCCAAGGGCTATGCTCCTCCCTGCATGTGACGTGGGACTCAAAGCCCACGCCCGCATCATGTCTAAAGTATGCCTTCGGCCATCCTCAGCTCTGAGGAAACCGGGGCAGACATTAGTCACGTGCTTGGCGTCTTCAGTGGTTCTGCTCACTTCACCTACTGTCGATTAGGTTCTGAGAAGAGCTCCAAGAACACCCACCCTGCCGGCCGGCCCAGGCCCCCATGACCATGACTCGGCTCTCGCGCTGCTGGGCGTGGTGTTTACAAACATTCTGGAAGACTCTGAAACTGGCTGAAATCTCTAAACACAGGCACTCTAAATACAGGTGACATTACCACAGGAAAATTCTTACTGCTTTCTCTAAAGCCATCCTTAAAACTCTTTAAACTTTAAACGTCTCTGTTTGTTTAAGCTCTTTAATAAATGTCAAACTAGAGCCTAGTGTAAGAACTCAACAAAACTTTATAATTACTATCAGCCACTCTGTAAGTTTGGTTTAGTATGTTTGTTGTTTGTTTGTTTTTAGACAGAGTCTCGCTCCCTGGCTAGAGTGCAGTGGGCATCATCACTGCAACCTCCCAACCTCCAACTCCCTGGGCTCAAGCAATCCTACTGCCTCAGCCTCCCACGTACCTGGGACTATAGGTCCACCACTACACCTGGCTAATTTTTTCTATTTTTTTGTAGAGACGGGGTCTCGCTCTTGCTCAGGCTGGTCTCAAGCTCCTGAGCTCAAGCGATCCTCCCACCTTGGCCTCCCAGAGTGCTAGGCCTACAGCTGTGAGCCACCATGTCTGGCCTGTTTGTTGTTGTTAAGATGAAAGCAAAGGACAGCGCCAGCATCCTGTGCGTGAATGTCCTGCCTTCCTGGACTTTACTACCCGGTAGAAGGGAAGACGAAGAGTCATAACACAAGCACTGTTCAGTGCAAGTCCTCCATATGGTGCCTCAGAGAGTCTCCCGTAGTCAGACCTGGCAATAAACAGTTCTAGGCATGTTTTCAGATCCCTTCATGCTCCCTGAGGCTGCTAACTCAGGTAGCAAGTATTCTGGACACAGGGTGTAATAGGGCTTCCAAGGGAACTTTTAAAATACATTTAAACTGACAGTCACCAACTTGCAATGGTCTGACTTATGACTTTTCAACTTCACTGGTGTGAAAGTGATCCGAATCCGGTAGAAACCATACTTTGAATACCCATACAACCATTCTGTTTTTCACTTTCAGTATGGTGTTCAATAAATCCAACACTTTATTATAAAGTAGGCTTTGTGATAGAGAATTTTGCCCAACTACAGCCTAATGTAAGTGTTCTGAGCACGTTTAAGGCAGGCTAGGCTAAGGAAGCTATGATGTTCGGTAGGTTAGGTGTATTAAATGCATTTTTCACCTAAGGCAGTTTCAATTCACGAGGAGTTCATCAGGATGTAACCCCATCATAAGTCGAGGAGCACTGGTACATACCATATTTCATTGATTTTAATACGTACATTGTAACACTTTAACACCCCTAAAATTGGGTTGCACGTTATGACCAATGCCATGTCGTGGTTTAATTGGCAGTGCGTTTTACTTTCTCTTAACAGTGTGTCTTTTCATTAATGGCACAGCTGGTGAAATGCGGTTTGTCCACGGAAGTGTCTGTAAACTAAAAATAAAACCCTAAGACCTCTCACTGACTGAATGAACCCCCTCTTGGCCAAGGGGACCCCAGAAAAACCCTAAAACTGAGTTCCCAGCCGTGACGAGAAGGGAGGTTGGACACACCTCATTTTACCCCCACGCTTTTCGAGTGTAGACACAGCTGACCAGCGTTAATGCTAAAACAGAGACCGTAAGACTGACAGAACAGACTCTGTGGCATTAAGATACCAAACTACACACAAGACCTGAGGCCGTGCCAGGCGAGGTTGAATCATGTCTTATAATCCTAAAATCTAGTTAAATAGGCCTTTTTTGGCAGGCATGGCATCATATGACAGACAACAGAACCCCCTATCTTAACTTGGGCATTCCTTTCTACTGACTCCAAATTTTTAGACAAAGCTTAACTCTCCCAACCAATTGGCAATTAAAGAATCTCTAAGTCCTCCCTGTGACTTCAAGATATCCCGCCTTTCAGGCTGAACCAAGGTATACTTTCCACGTACTGATTTATGATCTTACCTGCAATTCCTGCCTCCCTGAAATGCGTAACACCAAACCACAACCCGGCCACCAACTCAGGCACACACTTGCTCAGGAACTCTTGCAATTGTGTATCCCTGGGTCATGGTCACTCGTATTCGCTCAAAATAAACCTCTTTACATTGCTTTAGAGAGTTGGTTTTTTTCTGTTAATACAGTTATACCCAGACTGCTTATGTGACGCGGGTTACAAAGTCAGGGGGTTCAATTCTTTGTCTTCTCTGTGTCTCTATTTTGTGCACACACAGCCTTACTATGTAACAGTAGGCACAAATACCCCTGGATTTCCCCATTTCTCTTCAGGAAACAGAAAGGTATTTTAGTTAAAAAAAAAAAAAATTAAAGTATTTGCTCTGTCCCCTACAATGTTACGCACTGGAGCAAGGTCCTGTCTGCCACCTACAAGTTGTGTGGCCTGGGCCAGCGGCCTGGAAGGATGAGCCACACAGAACCAGCACCATCTTCCGCAGCAGCTAGAAGAGTGTGCTCTTGAGATGAGCAGAGAGGAAAAGGACAGAGAGAAAACAAACCTAAGGGGGCAGAGAGGAACGGAGTCGAACCGATGAGTGGCAGATTCAATTAGTCTAGACAAAGGCCACCTGCATGCGTATACTAGAACCTGGCCTCAGCTTTGTTTTAGGAAAACTATAATTAATGGACAGGAAGCCATATAGTTATTTTCCACCACAACTTCTGTAGTCACAGCAATATAAAACTTGTGACTGTGAATTTACTCACTCACAAGGGTAAGGCTATATCGTAGCTTTGATGGAAAGAGGTCATTTGTCTAAACAAGTCACTCCAAAGACTCATCGTCACAAAAACACCAGTTTGGGAAACTCTTATTTTAACACTTCATTAATCTGACCAACTCCCTGCACCTCTCCTGGGTGAGAATACTTAGCTTCAATTAGAGAGACTCTGCAGACACACCACTGCTGACCTGAAGTCACCAGGGGAAGGTAGAAAAGCCACAGATACCAGGGCCCCCTGCCCCAGCCAGGACCTGATGTAATCGCCCGGGGGAGGCTTGGGCAGCCGGACTGAGCATCACCAGGCTAAAGGGCTTGACTCCTGGCAGGCGCTGGTGTGCTCCCTTTCACTGCCTCAACAAAACCAGAGGTACAGGAGGCAACTTGTCAAAACCTGCTCCCAGCACCTCTGCTCTCTAATCCTCCGTCAGAGAAGGATCCAAACGGCTACATAATCATTTTAAAGGCTGCCTTTAAGGCTGTTTTGCAAGAGGTCGAAAGCAGAGGTGAACATGCAGCACCACCTTCTATCTATCTCTTTGCTGAGTCAGAAAACACAGGGCAGCCCACCCTGCAGAGAGGGGTGACTCAGGAGCAGGATGTTCACCCAGACACAGTAAGCAGAGAAGAGACAGTTCCCAAGGTGCTACAACAACCCTTGTGCAGCCACCTCACAATCGGGTCACACAAATCCTCCAAGAGCGCAGAACCTGACACTGTGCCAACGGCCAGCGCATGTCGACTACACCACGTGCTCATCTGGGTTGAACTCGTCCCCTGAAAGCGCCAGGGGACCTGCAGGGAGAGGTCTCCTGCTCAGCTTTTGTGTTTGCTGGTCTCTCAGCCACCAGCTCTCAAGGGGGAGGGATTCCTCCCACCCCCCGGGCACTGGGCAATGTCTAGAGACATTTTTGATTGTGACAAACTGGGGGGCGGGGCTGTTGCTGGCATCTAGTGGGCAGAGGCTAAGGGTGCCGTTAAACACCCTACAATGACAAGACAGCCCCCACGACGAAGAGTTATCCAGCCCAAAATGTCAATAGACAAAGTGTGCTCTGCACAGATTACTCAAACGTGATGCTGCCAGCAACCACCACAGGTGATGTTCCCACGGGGTCAGGTGACCCGTGACTTACCTTGTTTATAAATAAATCCAGAATAATGTTATGGCTCTTTCCCAAGGGAAAATAAAGACAACATATCCAAACCCAAACCAAAATTCCTACATACAAGAACCTTCAGAAACAAACAAGAAACCCTCAGTGTTATCCAAAGTTGAAAAGGCAAAGACTGGCCGGGCCAAGCCCCTTCATCGTCGCAGCCAGCTAGCTCACTCGCGAGAACGTTCCTGCCGCCCTCCCCTAGTGGGAATGTTCGAGGCTCTCGGTCACTAAGAGGATGCTGAACACATACATTAGACCCAAACAGACAGGCATTTGTTGTATAAAATTATCTCATCTTTAAATTTTAATGTTTCCTACGATTTGCAAAAATAACACACAGAGAATTTTTCAGCAATGATTTTACGTCTTACATTTACTGGAAAAAACAATTGTTGCTAATCCCTGTGAATAAACACAGATGGCCAAACGTTCCAGAGCCTCCTGGCATCCCCACTCCCCAGGTCCTCCGACAGTCCCACAGGTAGCCGCACCGGGGGCCCCCAAGCTGCGGCTTTCTCATTCCTCCCTCCCGAAGAGACGAGGCCAAGAGTGAGGGGAAAACAACCGTCCAGGGTCGGCCCCGACCGTGGAGCAGTAAATAACAAACACGGATGTGCGCTTGATAAGTAAACGCCGCTCGTGGCGCACCGAGGCGGAACAGCGCCTGTGCCCGGCGCCCGGGGTCTGGTGGACGAGCGCGCCCCGTGTGTCCTGCACCCCCTTGTCGCTGTCCATTTGTGGCTGGCGAGAAAGCGCGTCTGCGATGAGAGGGAACAAGTGAGAACCCAACCGTCCCACACAGACATCCTTTCAGTAAAAGAATTAACCACCCTGTACAGATAAACCGCAAGGCAGAGGGCCCTGGGAGAGCGGAGGGTCTATCCTCTCTCGGAGGCTCGTCCTCAGCTCAGAAATTCAAGCGCTGCTTGATTACGTGCTCGACAGTAAGACATTCCGCTTGTGCAACTACATATACAACGTGGTCTCTTTTCAGTGCTGAATAATTTTTGATTACCAGGGTTTGGGAAAAAGCCAACAAAACTGCTTATTCAGCTCATGATCACACCACTCAATGAATGTGACGGCTCACCAGGGTCAGGGAAATACCAAGACAGCATGCTCGGAAACAGATTATCCCATGGAGTATTTTTTAGGCATTTTCATTTCTCTGACTCCAGATTCTGTGCCCGAGGATGAAAGCGACCTAAATCGCATTACATCAAAAGCATGACTTATAGCAGATTAATTCAAAAGACCCGCCCCCCAGGAATCAAAGGTAAATTGTGAGAAGTATTTATTTCCACAGCACAAACAATGCTACAAACTCGATGCAGCCAACAGCCTAGTGAAAGCCTAAATTATTCAGAAATGGGTGCTGTCTGTATTTTAATTATTCTCAAGAAAAGCAACCTGAACACAGTGTCCATTTCACTAAAAATCAGAAGTTCCCTCCCAATGCTCACGTACCAGCAGGCAACACGGTGAGGCGCTGCCTTCCACATTATCAGAGAGTCCCGGCACCCCCAAAAGGTTGTGTTAGAGAAGGGGAGAAATAGCTGGCTCTGGGGGGAGTCTGCAATCCAAGAGGTGGCTCGCATGGCACCGTTGCTTCTGATGTGTGTCCCAAAGGGTGCCATCACCTGCCCTGAGAGGCACCTAGCACCACAGCACCATGGGTGGGGCCCCACGGGAAACAAGGAGAGAGGAGGGGGCTGTCAGCTCACAGGGGACAAGCCGGCACCGCATGACCCTGTGACAAACCTGGCTGATGTGCAGGAAGTTGACCAGCAAAAGCAGCTTTGCTTATCACTAACCAAACACGGTGATTTTATGACTCTCAGTCATTGTCAAAAAACTTGACCTAGAGTGGAATTACTAGTTGGATTCACTGCCCAGAGGTAATCATTTACAGAACCAGAAATTCCTCAGCAAAAGATTTTTAAATAATGTTTTGGCTCTTTCTCAAATGAAAATAAAAATGATAAAACCTTCACCAGTGCAACAAGTATGTACCGCATGCTTGATAAGGGCAGGATGTGTAGACACACATACATGTACTATTAGGCAAAGTCCAAAATGCCACTGACACCACACCAAGAAAGCACTTTCAAGATTTACACAGCTAAGTAATCAAGGCTGGGTATAGTATCAGCAGAGATGAGCGGAAACAGGGTCATACACACGTGCCCAACTCACTTTGACCAAGGTGCAAAAGTAATTCACTGGAGGAAAGGCAGCAGCAAATGGTGCCGGAGCAACTGGATGTTCACAGGCAAAAAGTGAACCTTGAACTACATTTTACATCTTGTACAAAAATTAACTCAAAATGGATCATGGACTTAAATGTAAAATGTACAATAATAAAACTTTTAGGAAAAACATAGGAGAAAATATTCGGAATCTAGGGTTAGGCAAAGAGCTCTTAAAAATTGATACCATAAAAAGAAATATTCACAAATTGGACTTCATCAAAACTAAAAACTTGTCCTGAGAAAATCCTGTTAAGAGAATGAAAAGACAAGCTACAGAGTAGGAGAAAATATTTGCAAACCATGTATCTGACAAAGGACTAGTATCTAAAATAAACAAAGAATTCTGAAAACTCACAGTTAAAAAAATAACAATACAATAAACAAGTAATCCAATTAGAAAATGGGCAAAAAATATGAAGAGCTATTTTACCAAAACGGAATTTACAGATGGCAAATAGTACACGAAAGAAGTCCATCACTAGCCACCAGGGAAATGCAAATTAAAGCCACAATAAGATCTCACTGATCAGAATGGCTAAAATTAAAAAGTGACAACGTCAAATGCTGGTGAGGATGCAGAGAAACCAGAGTGCTCATACATTACTGGTGGCAATGTTAAACGGTACAGCCAGTCTGGAAGATAGTTTGTCATTTTCTTAAAAAAACCAAATATGCAACTACTATGCGACCCAGGAACTGTATTCCTGGGCACTTATCCCAGAGAAATGAGAATTTATGTCCCACAAAAACTTGCACACAAACGTTCGCAGCAACTTTATTTTCAACAGCCTGTGAGATAAGAAAAACTGCTTTTCCCTCTTTCTCTACTCACATTCAACACAGAGCACTTCTGCGATCAAACGTGTGGGGTTCCTCATACTGAGCAATTCTCCGGCACCAGCTGGGTGTCCTGTAATTCAGTGCATCTCTGACACCAGCTGCTCAGAGACAGCATCGGATCCCAGAGATTAGGAACGCAGTCCCAACAGACTGCCCCCCACTTCAGACGCTCACTGCAAGAGGAGGGCCCCAGGTTACCCACAACTTCTGTCCGACTTGGTTACAAGTCAGAGGTTCCCACGACCACCCCAGACCTCCTTGCGCTCCATTCAGTCATTTGCTGCAGTGGCTCTCAGAACTCAAGGAAGCACTTTACTTATATTTATCCTTTTATCATGACAGGATACAACTCAGCAACGACCAGAGAGAAGAGATGCGTGGGGCAAAGTATGTGGAAGGGCCTCGGAGCTTCCACACCTCGCAGGGGCGGGCCACCCCCCAGCACCTCCAGCGTTCAGCAACCTGGAACCCTGCCCCTGGGAGTTCTTTCAGAGGCTTCATTGCACAGGCATGATTACATGTCACAGGCCACTGGTGGTCAATGCAACGCGACGCTCCGCCCCCTCTCCTCCGCAGTCCCCAGCAAGGGGATGTGGCTGAAAGTTCCACCCCTAGTCACAGGCTGGTTCTTCTGGCAAACAGCCCCCATCCTGAGAGCACGCAGGAGCGTCTCCCACCAGCTCTCATTAACAGACAAGAAGACACTTGGCACTTCCGAGACTCCAAGGGTATTAGGAATGTACGCCAGGACGGGGGTGGGTTGAGAGACCAAACATGTATTTATCATGTCACACAGCCCCAAAGTGGAAACAGCACAGATGTCCTTCAGCAAGTGCACGGTTAAATAAACCGTGGTACATTGTAGCATGGAATACCACCCAGCAATAAAAGGAACAACTAAGGATACAGACAGCGGCCTGGATGAATCTCCAGGGTCAAAGGACAAAATTATAACAAATTTAAAGGTCTCGATTGGCTTTATTTATAATTCTAGAATCGGGCAACATTTCCTTCCCTAAAACGGAATAAGTGTTGCCAGGAGCTGAGCAGAAGAGGTTGGTTTTACCGACAGAGTAGGACTGAGGAAGGCAGAAAAAGCCATGAACAAAAAGCAGACTGGGCATTTCAAAGGCACTTTCTCTCGTAAGGCAGGAACAGGGAGACAGAACAGAGAACTAACTGATAAGTTAGCACCAGGTTACTTGCGTTATTATTATTTCTTGTAAGGATTAAAGCAGAGAGCCTTGTTATCATGCCTACTGAAACCGGCTCCTTTGGAAAATCAAGCTGTCCTCTCTCCCTCAGTTTTGGTCTGGAGAGTGGAGCTCCAGCACGAGTGACCCCATGTGACTTCCCGTCGCCTGCTGCGCCCAGGGCAGGAGCACTGTCCAAACCACGGCCTCCAACAATTTCATTTAGCACCGGAGAATGATGCTAAGTGAAAAAAGCCAATGCCCAAAGGTCACATACTAGATGATTCCAGGTACCTAACATTCTCGAAACTGACAAACTATGCAAGTGAAGAACAGGGTAGCGGTTGCCAGGGGCAAGGGATGGGGGCTGGTGGGAGGGAAGCAGGCCGTGGCCACGAGAGGGCCACAGGAGGGGTCGGGTGGTGACAGAGACGCTCTGTATCTGGACGAAATCCGAGTCAGCGCCCTGGTCGTGATACTGCGCTGGAGTTTTCAAGATGTTACCACTGGGAGAAACCGGGCACAGGGTACGGGGATCTCTGCATTACTTCTTACAACAGCACCTGAACCTACAAGCATCCGGAAACAAAAAGTTTAATTAAAAATGAAAAACAATACACTAAGAAATATATATGTTTCGGAGCTTTGCAATGATTCCAAACACCCACGCAGCTTGCTACATAGCGACACATGTTTCGCTGTGACAAGAACTTGGAGTGAACGCCCCTCCCTCCTCAGACCCCACACGTGAGCCTCTGACCTCAATCAGCGACTTCAAAACACACGTGAGCCTACGAGTTTGACGGAGAACCTGGGCTGCACTGCCGGCCCCTCCTAGGAGGACCCAGAACCCGGGCTGCGACAAGGCCACACCAGGTCAGTCTCAGGGCTCAGCGCACCGCCCTGGGGTATCAGGGACCTCGCCCGTCCTCGCGGGTCTCCCCTGCACTGCTCAGGCCGGTCTCTCCCGAGACCTTCCACCGAGCCCGGCTTCGTCCAAACGCAGCAGCTCGGCGTGAACGGTCTTGGGCTCGCTAAGTGGCTGATGCGCCTCGTCCCTCGCGGGTCTCCCCTCCCTGGTGTGAACCAAAAGGGAAAACAATCTCTCGTGCGGCAACAAACCGCGTGTGATCTGCGAAATCATACTTGGCTCCTCTCCGTATTTCCACCACACAGAAGCATGTGGCGTGTTTCCAATTTCATGTGAAAAATCAGACGCATCTCTGGATTGTTAGAATTACGGGAAATTTCTCCCTCTACAATTTTATCTTTCAAGTTTCCCACGATATGGAAACGTTGGTTTGGAAGCATATGGAAACGTTGGTTTGGAAGGCTTCAGTGAGGAGGTGGCATTTGAGGAGAATCTTAAAGAATGGGCAGGATATGAACAGGTAGGGACTCGGGGAAGAGCCCTGGGGAAAGAAGGACCCCCATCCGGGGCCTGGGCAGGTGGCAGGACAGGCTGGAGGCCCCACCCACCCTTCGAGGTTTTAATAAATCCCGCTCTCCTCCTCCCTCCTGTAATATTCTCAGTAGAGATGAAAGAAGAAGCTTAATAAATACTTACAAAAGTAGAAATTAATTTTATAGAGACGCATTACTGGGTCAAGAAAAGATACAGGTGCTCTTCCTGGTCCACCCACCCAAGCCGGGCACCAGGCGCTGCTGGTGGCTCTCGGGTTCCCACGCATCACAGACACCCGTGTCCCTGAGGGACACGGCGCTCAAGCTGGCTCCAGAACGCTTACCTGGAGTTCTGACTCCAGTCACCAGCTGCTTCCTTCCGGGTCTACAAACAAAGGAGGTGGCCGCTAGTGCCAAGGTCTGCAGGGAAGGACAGAGGAAGGGTCGGGGACTGGGGAGAGCCCCGCTGCACCCCTCGCCTTCCCGGCTGCAGGCGGTGCACAGCCCCCCACACCTTGGCCTCCGCGTTGGTGGACTGAAAGGGGGGCCACGGCACCTCGGGGACCCTCCTGGTGTACTGAGGCCCCGATGCAGGTCCGGCCTTGCAGCAGAAGCCGCTGGCGACTCACACGCTTGGGGACTGTGCTCACTCCTTTGCCCTCTCCTCCTCACCTCCGTTTTCTTTTTTTTCGACATAATAGTCACATAAAGTGGCAGTGACATATTCCTTTGACAACAGAACTGAAACAGCATACCCTGAGACACTGAAGCGTCTCAGGTACTTGAGCCTGGGCAAGCCCCGACCTGCCTCGGCCTCGGCTCAGGTGAGGAAGCAAATAAACCCGCCTGCCCCCTGCGCGGCCACGCAAGGCCAGGACAGGCGGCCCCAGGCTGCAGAGAGCCCAGGCATGCTGGGAAGAGGGCTGTGGGACTTTTACTAGCCTCTTGAAAGAACTTACTGCGATTCTGTCTTGATTTTGATGAGAACCAGCTCCGAGGGAACAGGTTCCGAGTGGCCCTCCTCGGCGGCAGAGCATGAATCAGCTATTAGTGCTATTTATGGTTGTCTGACTGCACACACACCTCCCTTCTTCCCAGCCGCCGCAACTGTTCCCTTTACAGCAGAAGCATCAAAAATATTTATGCCAAACCCGTCTGCGTCTGCTGCCCTGTTCCTGACCCTCCACGGCCTCTGACCTCAGGATTTCGCACCTGGTTCAGGCTCCCTGGCTCCACTCAGCTCTCGTCCAGCCGCACCCCTGCCCTCCTGGCCTGGACGAAGGACACACAAAGGCCCAAATGAGCAGCAACAAAGAAGGCGGTTTCCTGCCAGGCCCCAGACGCTGCACGTCTGTGTGCAGGTGAACGAACACACACACACACACACACACACACACACACACACACACTCCCCGACTCTTCTCGAGTCTCCGTGTTCGTGGAAAGGCGCAACCAGGGAGCCCCAATTCTTCCCCCATCCCATTACCTCATTATCAACCTGGCAGGCCACACAGCTGGGGTATCGTTCAGGGCACCACATTTCTCTCCTCATCACACTTCCCACCCAGCCCTCAAATCATGGCTAGGGAATGAAACCAGGAGCTGCTCTGTTCCTTGGAAGGTGTGCCAAGTGAGCACACGGAACGCTGCCTGCACACCACGTGACCTGCTGCCCTGCAGTCCACTGCTGGCTGGGCCAGGGGTGAGGCCCTAACCCCAAGGTAGCCACCCACTACCTGGTTGGTGTCCTAGGAGGTCCCCTGACATGACAACTCTGCCCAAAGATGCTTACAAGGGGGACCATATCGTCTGGAAACAGATGATGTTATTTTATTGCATTGTACCGTAATACCAGGAAATCATCAATTATGTTTGTGCACCTGTGTTTCCAGACTCTCCGGCCATCTGACAGTTTGCATGTAATGACACAGAGAAAGTCGTCACTCGCTGGTTGAGAAAAAAGCAGAAAGATGCCCAGAGAGAAGACAGTGAGCAGACGCGGTACAGCAGAAGCCGTGAGTGCAAGGCAGCCGCGAGGCCGTGGGTGATGGGCAGCAGCGGGCAGAGGGCGGCGCCGTGGACTGGGCGACACCTGCGCTTGCTAGTGGGGCTCCAGTGCTGCCACCGGGGAGCTTCCGCTGAACCCCGAAGGGTCATGTCCAGTTTGGGGAGCACAGCACCCTGAGCACCAGGAGGCCCCTTCCCAACATTGCTAGAAATGCTACATAAAAGATAACAAACAGAAACTGACATACAGCTGAACTTGCAAATAAAAAAACGAAAAAGGAAAATTTCCCAGCAGCAGAAATGAATAGGGATTGCTGAGCAGTTAGCACAAAAATACATATTAGGGACTGAGGGTGGGGAATGGTGGAGTCACCAGACCCAGAAATAGGTCCTCACAGCCAGGGCCGTGAGAAGAGGCTCCGATTCAGGCAACCAGGCAGCTCTTCCAAGGACGTGCGCCTCATTGGGGGAGAACAGGTGGAAACAATCTCCCCAGTCGTGTAAAATGCCCTAGGCCCGTGCCACGTGCAGGCTGATGGCCACACTGCCACAAACCAGTGGATAGTGTACCTGAGGCCTCTGGGAAGGGCTGAGGCAAACATCTCACCAGCAGGGCCTCGCAGCAGACCTCAGGGTGCCCACCAAGATGAGCTCGTGATAAAGCCCCCCGTGAGCAAGCGAGCATGAGCAGATCCGACAAACGTTAGGACTGGTCATGCCAAGAACCCGAGATCGCAGAACAGCCTGAAACAGAACGTAACTTTAAAACATTTAAAGACGTAAAAGAAGAAATAGAGATGATAAAGAAGAAAATTTCAGGAAAAAGAAGAAGCAAATTTTTTAAAATTCTAGAAATGAAAGATACACCTTAATGGATGAATAAAACAGTAATTGTCTTTACAAAATAAGCAAGAAGAAAGAGTCATATGCAAGAAGCAATAGTGAGTAAATAAACTGGCCAACCTGTAAATTAATCTAAATAAGCACTAACTATTCGATTAGTCAACTGGGGGGAGATGATTTTTAACAAAGGAAACTACAATGATACTAAATAATGTGAAAGACAGGAGTTGACTGGAGTTGAAGCTGTCCAAGATGCTTGTACTATTCAGGAGGGGAGGAGAGTGACCTACGACACGTCTCTGTCCCATGCAGGTGCTGGCTAAATTGTCTGGTTATTATTTGTGTCTAGCATGTAACAGGTACTCAGAAAAATCGGGGTAGAATAAAATATTCTTCAGTGAAAGAGTCTGGACAATCGTTAAGAAGTGGGAACGAAGCTAAGGTTAACCATTTTCAACCTTTGAGAGCTTCCACTATAGACAGCGTTGAGGACTAGAAGAAATATACCAAAAAAAAGGAAAAATTGTTTGAGCTTTGCACATGTGGAGGGGTGTGTGGTACCTGGGGGCACGGACCACGGAGTGAACAGGCACAGGGAGCCAGCAAGCAAGCTGGCCAGCCAGAGGGACAATTCTAGACAGGTCAGCACTCTTTATCAAGAGAGAAAGTGACTTTTCCAAGACATACCTCTAGTAGTTTAAAGAGGACCAGGGGACATGGTCCCTGGTCATCCTTCCAACTGCTCCTCCGTTTCACTCCAGGGTTTACAGCCCCAGCGCAGGGTGGAAAACCCCACAGGAAGGTGGGGATGGGCCACATGGGAACAGTCCTGTGTGTTATGCTAAAGAGTTAGACAAGCAGAGGCCAAGGCAAGCTTGCTTGTTTAAGCAGAGAGGGACACACTCAGAATTAGAGGAGAGAACAGAAACGGGAGGAAAGGAAATAGCACGTACCCTCAATGCACATGGTCGCCCACACTGCCACCCTCTTCTGCCAGAAGAGCAGAACCTACAGCACTTAGCAAGCAATTGCAGATGGGGAGCAAGCCAGTTAAAGACAACTGCCATCGTCAGCCACCGAGAAGACAGGACAGTGCTACCTTCACACGAACAGGAAAGACAGAAGGTGGCGCAGGCTGGCGCAAGGGGTGATGAGTTTGTTCTGGACACAGAGTCTGAAGTGCCAGGAAAAACTCACGCTGGAGACTCCACCAGGCAGCTGAAAACAGTCAGGAGTTTAAAAGAGAAGGCAGCTCCGGAGCCACAGAGACACTGTGATTCCCTGTCCTCGGAGGCCGAGGGGGTACGTGCACATCTGGAACAACTCCTGCTATCCAGACACACAACGCATGAACGGCTCTGGCCTCTTTCAGGATGCACGCACCCATTTACACAACATCAGCGCTGAACGACAAAGAGCATGGCAAGATAGACAAATTACCGTCCTCACGCTAGAGCAAAACTCATACGTATCTGTTGTGGCTTTTGTAAAAAGAACCCATTTGCAGAGACAGCAGCTGGCATTTCCAATAAATATCCCCTCCACCGCCTTTGAACCCTGCATCACTAGTCTGCATCCCTCTTTGCTTCCAGTGTAACCTACCAGCATCCAACCCTCCTGAGCCTCCTGTCGGTTTTATGATTCATTTTAGAATTTCGGTGTAAACACGCAGTCCCACAGTCTGCAATCTGGAAGTACAACACGTGTGTCATCCCAGCTGAGCAGTTCCTCTGAGGAATTCTGGCCCATGAAGGGAGGGGCTGATCCCTCCCCTTCTGTGCTCTCGCCTGCCCTGCCCGGGCCCTGGAAGACCTTGCCTTTCCCTGGCCTTGCTGGTCAACGTCCAGAACAGCAGTGACCACCACTTCCTCCAAACGGATGCCACGTCCTACACAAATCCTTTTAGATGTACGCAAAAGAATCTTTGCTTGCATAAAAAATATATGTGCATGCGTTTTAGACATATATTCATATATTTACACACAAACATATACGCATATAAAACTTTATAAGATATACGTCTACAGTTGACCCTTGAACAACGTGGGTTTGAATCGCATTTTCTTCTACCTCTGCCGCCCCGGAGACAGCAAGACCACCCTCTCCTCTCCCTCCTCCTCCTCCTCAGCCTACTCAACGTGAACATGACAGGCAGGATGAAGACCTTTATGATGATCCACTTCCACTTACTGAATATAAATGTATTTTCTCTTCCTTATGATTTTCTTAATAACATTTTCTTTTCTCTAGCTTACTTTATTGTAAGAATATAGTATATAATATTAAATACATAAAACATACAAAATATGTGTTAATCCACTATTACATTATCAGTAAGGCTTCCAGTCAGCAGCAGGCTACTGGTAGTTGAGTTTTGGGGGAGTCAAAACTTACATGTGGATGTTCTTTTCTCTTTTTGTTTATTTTTTTAAGAGATGAGGTCTTGCTATATTGTCCAGGCTGGTCATGAACTCCTGGTCTCAAGTGATTCTTCTGCCTCAGCCTCCTGAGTAGCTGGAACTACAAGCATGTGCCACAGCACCCAGCTATACTCAGATTTTCTACCACACAGGGGTGAGTGCCCCTTAAGCCCTGTGTTATTCAAGGGTCAACTGTAAATTGTTTTCTATATCCACAAGGTCAGGCTCAAACTGGAAACTCTGAGAAAGGGAACCACTACACCTTCCAGCAGACTTAGACCGCAGGGAAAGGGGGAGTATAGCACGAGCAACTGTAAGAACAGAGGCAAGAGAGCCTCAATTAGAGGACAAATTCCTCCATCGTGGGCCAAATGCAAATGGAGGTTAAGGGGCAAGGATCGCCCAATGAAAGCAAGCTCTCAGAAGCTAACCTCTTCCTCTGCGGAGCCCGGGCACCACCACAGCTCCATGCCCTGCCCCCTTCACTCACCCCTCACCTGGCATGTGCCGGCCCTGTTCCAGGCACAGGGGCCCTAAAGTGGACGGGACAGACAAAACCCCTGTCCCCAAACCCCTGTCTACCTGTCCCCTGGACTCGCATTCCAGAGCGGCATCACTGAAGGAGAGGGTGGATGAATGACAGAGAAAGAAAACACGTTAACATTGTCAGATGAGCAGTGACAATATACCAGTAATTGCCCAAAATACACAACATGTCAGGTGGGAGGGAGGATGGGGACGCCAGGGTGCAGACAGGGACAGCTTCCGTCGAGTGCCAAGGGGAGGGGGGCTGAGTCAATCTCAGCAAAGACCTGAAAAGGATGAAGGCAGCGAGCCACAGGCGGTGTGAGCACCTGGGAGGCCAGCGAGGCTGTGAGCAGGGGGCGGGGGAGGCCCCGAGAGGACGGCACCTGCTACTTTGCTGCCCCTGGGCCAGACTGAACTACAGGCACCTGGAGAGCAGGGCGTGTGCTGCACGTGCACAGATCCACCCCAAGCCCGGGCGCAGGGCCTGAGCCAGCGCGGTGGGTGGGTGGCTGGATGGGTCGGGATTGCTGGGTGAATCAGAAGAAAAGCCAACTACCAAGTGAGCCCATCAGCAGGGACACGTAATGTGCCAGCATCAACCACATCTCAAAGCCTTTGCCAGTGGTTTTTAATTCCATCGCTATGCAAGATATTTTCCAAGAAAATACTTAGCTTTAATCTCATAATGGAAGTCAACAATGAAACAGGATTTGCACTGCAGAATGCAAATGAAGAAAGTATATATTCATTTTCTAGACCACTTTGCTAGAACAATCACTCCCTAAAATTAAAAAAATGCCTATATTTAAATTATATTGGCTACATAATATATACAAATAGCATAATACCTAACCTGTTCACACAGCTTTGACAGACAACCACAACACACTTTCCAGCTCACGAGAGAAGACCTTGAGAAAAAAGCTCCTGCTTAGCTCTGTATTCTAGTAATAACAGGCCCCACTTGGACACATCAAAGGAATTAATCGTCAGCTCATCTAAGGGGAAATTACAAAAAATAGCTTTAGACAAGGGCTCAACCAGCCTTCTCCGTACAGGGCCAGAGAGTAAATATTGTAGGCTTTACAAGCAACACACGGTATTCATTTCATAGTCTTCTTTGCTTTTGAGGGGTTTATTTTGTGTGGGTTTGTTTGTTTACCATGCTAGAAAAACCATCCCTAGCTCCTGAGCCAAACAAACAAGCCATGGTTTGCCAACCCCTGCTTTTGCCCACCGTAAGAATGAGACACCTGGAGCCCCCAGTGTCTAACAGTGAAACCAGAGGGGAGATGCCCACGATCGCTGGGTTACCTCCTTCAGCCTCTCCAGCTCGTTCTGGAGCGCCTGTTTGGATATTTCCACTTCGATCATCTGCTGTCGGAGAGTTTCGTTCTCATCCTCAGCTTTAGTGCGCTTCTCCTCCACCGTCTCAAGTTCATGGTGCAATCTGACAGACACGTCTTTGGCCACCTGCAGTGACCCACAGAGATAACTGTCAGGACGTGAGTTTTTTATGTGCTAAGGGTACGCTCAGACAACGTCAGAGGCAAAGGCATTAAGTAATACGATATTATACCAAATAGCAAAGACCCTGGCAATATTTAACAGACCTATTTTTAAAGGAGCAGGGTATTAGTTTAAAACATGAAATCAATAGTATGAGGGAGAATATAACTTGCATTTGGATTAAAAAACCACTCTGGTTGGTCCACTAATAGTGGGTTATCAGAACTTATTAACATTAGTGTCACTAAAGTTGGTATACAACGCCCATTGCTACATTTGACTGGCTTAATAAATAATTTTTTTTAAAAAAAACCACTCTGGATAGTACTATGCCTTCATGGAATATCATCAAGAATGCCAGTTCTGTCCAGTTCACATGATTTAAGTGAGGAATTAAAAGTAACAATAACAGACAAATAAACATTTCTATTCCCTAAGGTAAGTCTGAACCTGCCTGCTGAAAAAATAAATAAAATAATTCTGAGCCAGGCACGGTGGCTCACACCTGTAATCCTAGCACTCTGGGAGGCCGAGGCGGGCGGATCGCTCAAGGTCAGGAGTTAGAGACCAGCCTGAGCAAGAGCGAGACCCCGTCTCTACTAAAAAATAGAAAGAAATGATCTGGACAACTAAAAAAATATATATATATATATAAAAATTAGCTGGGCACGGTGGCGCATGCCTGTAGTCCCAGCTACTTGGGAGGCTGAGGCAGAAGGATCGCTTGAGCCCAGGAGTCTGAGGTTGCTCTGAGCTAGGCTGACGCCACGGCACTCTAGCCTGGGCAACACAGCAAGACTCTGTCTCAAAAAAAAAAAAAACAATAATTCTGTATGCAGCAGATGTTTAATGCAGTCAAGTTTTAAATTGTCTACTGTGGCACTGAAGGTTCTAAGCAGTTAAAACATTTCTTCTTTCTTAAAAGCAAATGAGGAAAGAGACTTTGTACGAGAAATATCAATCACCCTGTATCACACTAGATGAGATTTTTCTTAGTGGTTTATACTTTGGTGGAATTACAAAGTTTCTTTTCCTATTACCATACCAAAGGGCTAGATGAGATCTCACGAGTATACCCATAAGGAGGACATTATACATAATTCATCTCTAGATAAATGATTTGATAATCGGGTCATAAGAGAAGCTTTGCTGCCCATGGAGGGAGCAAATGTTGTATAAAGTCTAGGATTTCTTTACTCATTCCCATTTCTGCCAGTTGTTCTCAAAGACACTTCAGACAATTAGTTATGATCCTATTTCTGCTTCAGTTAAATCACCACTACGCAAGCCTCACTTGGGTTATGGGAATTTTAGGTTTTCAGGTTTTCTACAACATAGAAACCTAAATAACAATAAAAATGTTAAGTGATATGGTCAACTTTTAAGAGTGGCCTTTAACTAAATTGACAGTCAATAGATTTTTAAAAAAATATTTCAGATCTTTTGGTGTTTCTGCATAATTTCTATGTAGCTGTCAGATTAACTGGCAAATATTAATTCTTGTTCACTGCGGATCCATTACTATGACGCTTTACGTTCATATTTGACAGATTTAAAACTCTGGCCAAGATCACACAGCTACACATACTCTATAAGCTATAAAGCAAACCAAGACTGTTTACGCTGAACTCTGCTGACACAGACACGAGCGGGGGAAGAACACCAGGACACCATGCGCGTGGGGTCGCAGGTTACATGTTCAGATGGGCGACCCCGTGCGCGGCAGCCACGCGCACACTGCCAACCCCGCTCACTCACCTTCAAGTCCTGCTCCAGGCTTCGGATGAGCTCGCCATCCACCTGCCCCGTCTCGGCCACTTTCAGGCTTTTCTGCTCTGCTTTCCGGAGACGGTACTGCAGGATTCGGCAGTTTTTATTAGCACGGTCCAGTTCTCGCCGAAGTTCCTGCAGCTGGTAAACATCTTCCTCTAAATAACTGTCTCTCATTTCTTCCATTTCAGCACGGAGTTCGTCTAACTCATCCTATGCAAAACAAACAGGGCATATTTATGAGCCAAGTACGTCAAAAAAGGACAGTGTCTCCCCTCCACCCCTGTTCCTCAATACTAAACACTAAACACCTACACGCTCACCCATCAGCTCACCGCTGCACCTGTGGGACACAGCAGAGGGGCCTCTGGACAGTCACACGTGAGATACTATCACTGAATGTCTGTTCAAATCTTGCGGATCCAGAAACTAAAAGCCAGCCTGGATTATTCACTGCAGCCTCTGGGAACTTTTTGCACTCCCAATATTTCCTTATATAATCAAAATGAAATCAGCTCTGCAGATAATTAAACTTCAGATTCAGACCAAACATTGACCTAACCCTGTATCTCTGAGGCACATTCCAGACAGAACCAGCCCTCGAAGAACACAAACTTCAGCGGAATAATGACTGCTAATTGCCCTGGAATTAGAACATTCCTGCAGAGTCCCCAAAATTCTGTTCCACAACACAAATCTTAGCATTGACTAAGTGACTCTGCCTGAAAGTGGAACATTTTCCATTTTTCAAATACACGTTGGGTCTGTTTTTTCCTATTCCACCATCCTTTATTTCCTCACCCCTCCATTCTCCTCTGCCGCCCACGTGAAGGCCCTGAGCACAGGGGAGCCCAAGGAGCCACCGATGGGTGCCCGCCCTCCCCCTCCCGCTCCATGGCCACTCCTCAGCCAGCGCCATGCTCACCTCGGTGGGCCCACTCTCTTCTCTCGGGTCCTAGCACCCTACTCCCTGCCTCCATCCCTGGGTGTGGGGGGCAGCTGCGTAAGACCTAAGTACAGTCTTGTGGGCTCCCTGCTTCCCCACCCCATAATCCCCCCCAAATTTCTATACCGATGATGAAAACATCATTAAAAATATAAAATGTCCTATCAGATAAATCTTAACGTTGAAAACGTTGTGAAGTATATCCAAGTTTCATTTCTTTTTTCCTTCATGGAGATCTCTCCTTGTAAATCTTATTCCTGGCAGGAAAATCTGCTGGGACTGGGAGTTGCTGGAGCGAGCATCAAAGCTGGTCAGTGGAACACACATGAACAGAATGCGCAGTTTGGGATCTTCGGGGGACAGAGAACACAGCTCTTTCAGGAAGGCGCCTGCCAACCTTCTGCAAAGAGGAGGTGGTCACTGATACCGATCCCCTCACCAGGGCTGGGACGGCACCGTGTAGGAGCCGTGACTCCCGGCCCAACTCATGCTAGAGGAGGCCAACCACAGATGACAAACTTTAAAACGGGCCTTCTAATGGTCACTCTTTTCACAAAGAATACAAAGCTAGTCCCGAATCTTCAAAAACCAAAGTCAAGTTTCACTCACATCCCATCCATGAATCTAATGGATCAGACTCTGAGAAAGAGCCTCATCTCAATGCTTGTTTCTGAGCACAGTTAAAAGGTAATTGTTTCACTGGGTAATTAATAAAAAATAGTTCAAGAAATAATCATAACATATCTACTACTAAACTAATACAGATATATATGTGTATACTTATACATAAAAACATACAGTGACTTTGGCCATTCTTTTCATAAAAAGAATTGTTTGTGATTACTTCTCCTCCTGGAAAGCTTATCTATAAAAGCCAAAGTCATTAATGCCTGGAATTATCTGTAAGTCAAACAAAAGTTTTTAAAATGTGATATAGCTACTCAGGAGGCCGAGGCAGGAGGATCACTTGAGCCCAGGAGTTGGAGGTTGCAGTGAGCTATGATGATGCCATTGCACTCTATCCAGGGCAACAGAGCAAGACTCTATCTCAAAAAAAAAAAAAAAATGTGATACAGCCATAAGAAGATGTAAGATACAGCTCCCAGGTATAAAAATGTTCTCTAGTTTTTAGACTTTGCAACGGGAGGGCCCTAATGTTAAATGCCGCATGATTACATAGATGGGTAAACGATCATTACAGGCCGCAAAACTGTTTAAGGGCTAGTCACACCCACAGCTCCACATCACTGAGCAGGCCAGATGTAAACAGCTAATATTTTTCGCACAAATAATAACCAACATTAGTTGCACTGAAAAGAAAATTAGGGAGAGATCATAACTGCATGTATTTAAATCACTGATTTTATAACTCATATTTTACCTAAATTTATAGAAAAGAAAACAACCTTCTTTAAGCACTCTGCCCTCATTACTAATCCTGCAATAACCCTGTCAGGGATGTGTTACCTCCATTTTATAGACAAGGAAACCAAACAGAAGGCAGTCACACGTGTGCAAAACCTCATATCTAGCAGACTGAAGCCAGACTGCAAACGCAGGGCTGTCTGCCTTCAGGCACACACTCTTTCCGGTAAACATTACAAATTCTTTGCTACGACCTGGGCAAATGAAATAATAACAGAATTTCTACTGTACTTTCAAAAGCCCACCATCCACGTAAACCAATAAAAGCAGCCTAACATTTAGAGCCTGACAACTGTCAACGTATAGGTGTGTCCAGAGCAACTGGTCCTCGGGAAAACACTGCACTGTGAGGTATCAGTACCCTCATTTTTTAAATGAGGAAACTGAGATTCTAGAAGTTTAAATGGCTTCCCACAGCTAGTCTACTGCGGAGACAGGACCAAGACCAGTGTTTCAACTCTTTCTATAGTGCCCAGAAAAAAGGCAATTTTCAGTTCAGTAAAAAGAAGCTACAAGAGAAGCAAAGTATAAAGCACGTACACTGGCAGGAGTCATTCAAAAAGTCAAAACTGTGATTATCCGAATTAGGGTCGTGATGGATGGTGATTTTCAAACTGACATTACATTAATTTTCTGACAGCATGGTCCAATTTAGAAAACAGTGCACTGCAGAAACTTAAAGAAGTATACCACTTAAATGTTTAAGAAAACCAAATAGAGCAGAACATATAATGTTTCTGGCAGGTATCATTTAAAGATAGTAAATACAAGTGGAAAATTGCTGTTGTCTGTTTATACACAGAAATAAATAAGAAAAAACTGTCCTTAATCAACAGTATTGTACTGAATTAACATGAGGTCTATAGGATACTTAAATGTTAGATCATTTTCTCACTGAAAAGTTTATCTAGTTTTAATTAAACATCTTTTTCAAATTAATTTTTTATAGAAGATGAAATCTTGAAGTAGTGTGAAGCCGTCCAAATATTCCCCCTTGCTTACAGATGACAAATAAAGCCTTATTTTATATATATATGTTATATTTACATAAAATTAGAGGACTAATGAGGTACCATGTGTACACTAGAGTAAACCAAGATTAAATGTTTCAATGAAAACTTCTAGAGGATAGTTTTATCCACAAATTTATAATAAAACCCAAATCCATGATTTCTTAGTATAAGTAATGAAAACTCTTGATCATACCGATCCCTGTATTCAAATCTTAATCTCTTTTTAAACAACCTGAAATCAATAACTATTTCTATTTTACTAACTCTTCCATAAATAGACCCAATTTGGACCATAGCAGCAGTCATCTGGCTACTGCTGCAATAATTCCATCTTCTGGGAGTTGCAGACAGAAACTATTGTCTTTTGTAATACAGGAATAATCCACCTCATTTCCCTCTGGACAATGGCAGTGTTCTCTTAGAGTCCCAGCTGGAGCTAAGGAGGCGCAGGGGCTGCTTCCATTGTTTACTAAGTGACAGTTCAGCCAGCAGCTGATGGGCTGGTAGCCCTCCTCTGCATCGGCTGGCCACCTAAGACTATCACAGCTGCTCTTTCACTGGCGGAATAAGGAAGGGGTGTGGAAAGCAAAAGTCATGGAAAAATAGGGAGTACTATCAAAAACCCAAATGAAAAAGAAGGAGGTGCGTCAGAGAAGGAGCCGAAACACTTCAGCTGCTGAGAACTGTTGACACCCACCTTGCAGCGTCACCCTCCAGGCCACGCTGAGCACCTGGCACCCGGGCAGCAAACGTAACAAACCAGGTCAGAGCTTGAAACTCAAAATCCACCTCCAGCAAGAGAGGACAGTAAGCTGGATCAGCCAGGAGACACTGCAGCCCATGAAACCAAACCTCAGTATCTCCCTTAGCAAATCATTCCAATCCAGGAAGCCAATTTTATCTGCCCTTGTAGCTAGCACTGACTCGTTTTCTTTTAACCAAAAATAATTCTTATGAAATAAATGAAAAACTAGAGCAAAAAGAAACAGCCCTTCCCACCCCAATGCTCATCTACCCTGCAAGAGATCAGCATAGGAGAGAACATCATTTGGGGGTGAAGGAAGAGTCGGGTGGGAATGCAAAAAGCATTTTTCACGATAGGCCAATAAACTCAAAATGATTAAATCCTTCTGAAAAGCCTGTGGAAACAGAGGACATAATTAATATGTTGACAATAAGCACTCCAGCTCGTCTGATTGTCTCAGAGCACTCGAGCAAAACACAGTGCTGGACGCCTGGCAGGGAAGACACACACCAGCACGCTGAAGTCCTCAGCATTAAGAAACGTGCCTGGGTTTTATTTGAGAAGGAAGTGAAGGCCTTTGGCACTCAGCCACTCACCTTAACTCCTCAATACTTCCAAATATATTTGCATTCATCAGAGGTCAGAGGACAAAAAAGAGTGCTTTTCTAGCTGTGTTTTCACGCAAAAGCCAACGACGGGGATGGAGTCATTTTACATTTTTCACCTAGTCACCCTGGCGCCCTCTGCTGAAGGTGGAGAAGGAACAGAAGGCAGACTCAGGGACGGCCCAATTCGCTCCACACGGCACAAGGGAAAGCGTGCACTTCTCTGTTGACATTTGCGATTTCAAAAAATACAGCAGTCTGGCTAAAAGCCAAGAGAAGTCCACTAAAATTTCCTGATCAATAAGACATCCTCCCATGGTTTTGCTGGTCTTATTTTTCTGTTCAGTTAGGCTTTGGTCATTCTAGCTCAGAAACTCTGACAGTCTTGTAACAGCAATGTTGACAGCACTTACTCGGGAAAGAATGTAATACTTCACGTGGTCACAGTCTTCCAGAATATATCCAAGTAAAATTTCTGGGCTGAGTCTCTTCTTGTTAGAAGACAAAACACTGGAATAGAGAGATGCTGTATCTACTTGTGAGAGTCCTGTGAGGCATCCCCTGAGAAAGGAGCAGGTCAAGGATGTACTTTTATCTACCATCTTAGAAAAGCACCCCTGAACAACAGCAATGACAAGAGAAGTTTTGATTTATAATGTGCATACTCTAAACACTAAGTGCAAAGGCATGACTACTGTCTCTGCCCCATGGGGTTGCTGACGTTCGGAGCCCAATTTTGCACAAGTGGACAGGCTCAGAGTCCTGCGGAAAAGTCCACTAGGATGCCTGTGTTTCTGTCCCCAATTGAACTACTGTAATTTAAGCTTTCAAGTGACCAAGGATGTACCTCTCACACACATATGCAATCTTCTGGTCTGCTACCCCCTGCAGACCTCCTCCAGGTCCTGCTCTCTCCTCCGTCAGAGGAAGGGCTGGGGGTGAACTCAGACATAGCAGATGGATGGGGGGGGTCACTTTTACCATGGGAAATGGCAACTGAAATTTCCCACAAATTGAACATTGTCAGTGGGAGCTATACGACCATTCGCACACAGGCTAGTGGAGAGGTGTTCATTATGGCCCTTTTACCTGAAAAGAAAACAGAGGTCCCCTAGGAAAACTGAACACTGGGAACATTTTGAGCTAATAAAACAAATCGGAAGCAGTGTGCTCTGAGCAAGCAGCCTTGCTGGAAACAGGGCGCAGCCTGGCGCAGGGAAAGGGGCAGACGCTCCGAGGGCAGGGAAAATAGAAGTGGCTCCGCTCATCAGATGTGCAACCTCGGGCAAGTCAGGTATGTTTTTTGGTTCTCAGCATGTGCCTGTGAAATTGGACTTCGGATAATTATCACAACAATAACAGCCTATGCAGTGAAGATCCACTGAAATGGCAAATACACCAGATCAGACCCAGGGTCGGACACCGATTTCACTCCTTGAGAATCTAACAGTGTGAAAAGATGAAGCAAACAACCAGTCAGCCAAGAATGAACTCTGGAATGGTGTGGGACTGCCTCGCGTAAGATCTAAGATGTATAAGAAACGTCTTTCGTTAAAAGAAACTCAATTTTCTGTTGCACAGCAGCCATTTGGATAAACACCACTCGATCAGAAACACCTCAGGTCAGAGATTATGCTAAAAACTGGGGCCACAAACGCCGAACAAGATTGCCTTTCTCTCCCTCAGGGAGCTTACATTCGGAGCTGCACACAGCACAGCTACCCTTTCTCTTCCACACCTTTGCATTCCTTCTGTTGTCTGTTATGTAAGAGCAGGTGACAAAAGCAGACGTACTATGTGAAACATCTCACTCCAGCCCCAACCTGCTCTCTTTTATCACCTCTCTTTCTCTGCCTCATTGCTACCTCTTTGCACAAGATAAAATAACTCCCGGGCTCAGTTGGCTGGAGCAGCTCCTGATAAGAGGTTTAGGCTTTAGGACTACCCCACAGCTAACGCGCTCTGGGTCCAGTATGAACTGCACGCTTCACCGCCATTCACCTTAAAAACCCAATCCTTGGGCCCACTGGCCTTTACAGGGCTTCAATGGAGGAGTTTCATCATTTGCTGAGAAAACATCTCAAATCCCATAACCCACTGATAAAGCGGGGCCACCCCACTGGTTTGGGAGGATATAGATTAAGATCTCAACAGATACAAGAATGGATTTATACCACTGGAGTTACGAACCTGAGGATTATGATAAAAAAACAGCTGCCATCAGTACGATCCCCCTTTCTTTTTTCTCAAGTCCCCTGACTGTCTCGACCCCTCCCCCAACGTTGTCTAAACCCTCTTTTCTGCAGCGCCAGCCCCCTCCTTGGGGAAAAGATGGAGTCGGAATTAGCATCCCAGTGCTAACAAGACTAAGAGGCCACTGCTGGCAGGCCCTGCCAGAACCAGCCTGCGATTCCTTAGGCAGTGCCGGCGCGGCCTCTCCTGACGCTGAAAAACGGGCTCCTGAACGCTTACAAAAGACGGGCCATCACTGCTGTCGCTCAACCCAGGCCACATTCAAAGGGCCCCTGCCGAGCTTAGGGCTTATCACCGCAAAGGGCGCGCCCCGAGGAGACAGAGAGCCCCTAGCTCTTTCGGTAAGCGCAGGTGCAGCAGCCGGCGCCCAGAAGCCTGGGCCACCCGTGGCACTTTCCTGGACAGACACACAGCCGCACGTGGCCGGGCCAGAGCTCCCCGGCGAGGGACAACGCGCTCGCACAGAGGAGGCTGGGCATGTACTGAGCCAGGGAGAGAAGAGTCACTGACGTATCCAAGACGATTACAGCCACCCCTCCCTCAACAGGTCAACAAAAGTAAAAGGCATCGGCCAGGAGAAGCAAGACTGCTGCGCTCAAGAGAAGCTAAGTGGGCTAGGAACAGGCAGGGACCCACAGGTCTTGCTGCTCCTTCCAGAAGTTTTGGCTTAAATTTCCAATGCCTGAAGAGTGCGGGGGCACTAAAGTGCAGGGCAGAAGGCAGAGGGCACGTCAGGCCCCAGAACGCGGGGCTGGCGGTCCCCGGCCCCAGCCAGACCCTCCGGGGCGCCTGCGGGACAACCGCTGCGTAGCCCGCGGCTCACCTTGAGATAGTCGTTCTCCGAGCGCAGCTCCTCCATCTCCCGCAGCAGCTCCTCTTCCTCCACCGCCGGTACGAGCCGCGGCTGCTCGCCCGGGCTGGGCTCCTTGGGGGTCCCGGGAACCGGTCGCTCGGGCGGCCCGCGGCCCCGGGCATCCTCCGCCGAGCCTGGCCCCGGGGACCCCGCGGAAACCCCGCCCGGGCTGCTCCGGCCCCCGAGACAGGCGCCGGCGGCTGGGGGCACGGCGAGGAGCGCCGGGGGCTCGGGGCTACCCGGCGGCGCCCCCCGGGCTGCGGGGCTCGGCGTGGGCGCTCCCCGCGGGGGTTCTCTGTCGCTGGAGCCCGTGCCGGACTCGGCGTCGCTGCTGGCTGCTGGAAGCAGGCGCTGCTCGTCCGACAGGGGTTCGGAGGGGCAGTCGGAGAGGTCGGAGCTACTGTCCGTGTGGCTGATGCGCGAGCCTCGGGCCGGGGAGCCGGCTGCCGAGGTCACGGCGAGGGTCACGGCGGGGATCCGGGCGGCCGAGGCCGTGGGGCCAACGGTGCGGGCGGGGGCCGCCCCGGAGCCGCGCTTGGCTTTGCGGCCCTTGGCAGCGGCGGGCAGCGGCTCAGCCCCGGGAGACTTCCCCGCCCGGGGCAGCGGCTCAGCGGGCGCCGCGCGCGCCACCCTCCTGGTTCCCAAGGCAGCCTTGGCGCCGCCCGCTGCCCTGGCCCCGGCGCCCGGCGGTGGTTTGTCCTTCGTGCCGGGGACGCCGCCGCTACGCCGGGAGAGGCGGCCGGGCGCGGCCAGGGGCCCCGGCGAGGGCGGCGCCTTGCCCGCGAGGTTGGGCGAGCGCGGTGCGGCGGGCGCCGGGGCTCGGCCGGAGGACGGGCCGGCCGGGGCCGGACCGGGCGCGGCGGGCCGGGCGTGCAGGTCCTTGAGGAAGGGTCTGGCGGGCGAAGGTGCGCGGTGCAGCCGCCGCCTCTCAGCCAGCGGGTGGACGTGGTGGTGGCGGTGGTGCTGGCCGGGCGGCTGCGGCTTCGTGTCCGGGGCGCCGCCGCTCGCGGGGCCGTTCAGTGTCTCCATGGCCGGGGCCGGCGCCGCCAGCAGCAGCTCGGGCGGCAGATGCTCCGGGCGGCGGCGGCGTGCAGCCTCCCCGCGCGCTCGCTCATCACTGTCCCCCAGCCCCGCCCGGTCTGTGCCCCGCGCTCTCGCCGTCCCCCCTCCCCGCACCCCGGCCTTGAGGATTCCCGTGGGGCTCGCCGCCGCCGCGCTCTCCCTGGCTGAGATCACCGCCGCTTGAGTTCTTCGGGCACAGCAGCGCGGCGGCTCCCGGCCGCTCGCATCCCCTGGACGGGCGCTCCGGACTCGCGGTCAGTCGTCCGGCGGCGGCGCTAGCGGCGCGCGCCCGGCTCCCGCGTCCTGCTCGCCGCCCGCCCCCGCCGCTCCCGGCAGAGGAAACTGCACGCGCGCTCCACCGCCGCCCCGCGCCCTGAGCCCGCCGCCCGGTGCGCATGCCCCGCCTCCCGCCAGCCGGCGCCGGGCGGGGCCAGGAGGGAGGGCAGGCCGGGAGCGCGGGGAGGGGCCAGAAGGGCGTGGCCCGAGCGCCCGGTGGGCACCGGCGCCGGATGTGCCCGCGCGCCCCGGCCGCCCTGGGACCCTCGGTGGGTTAGAGGCTCTGGAGACACTGCCAAGGGAAGGAGGGAGGGAAGACGCGCAGGGGAAGTGGGGGGAAGGGGCAGGCACCGGCCACTTGGGGGAGACTGAGGGCCCGGGAGGCGTGGTTGGGCCCTCCGCGGCGTGCGCCGTGGGGCGCCAGCTCTCCCTCGGCTGACCGACGCCCCCTACAGGGCCCTCGGTGCCCTCCCCCGCTGTCCTCCCCAGGCTGTCGCCCCAGTCCCCGCGCTCCTTTAAGGATTGCTGGTCCCCGGCGCAGCTCTCGCGTCAAATCGCGCTCCACAGTTGGCGGCCTCGGGAGCCGGCCGAGCTTGGGTCGCAAAGGGACTCGCGTTTATAGTTCGGTGGCGAGCCAGGCAGCCAGACAGACTCACTTGATAGGCATTGTTTACTTAAACCTCGCCACGATCCTGAATTGGAATTGCTGTGTTCTTTGAGGACGAGGACACAGGCGCAGGGAGGAGGAGTCGCTCGCCTGGGGAGCCGGGCTTACGCCCAGGTCTGCGGGATTCGGTCCCGCGTGCTTTCCGCTCGGGGGTCCGGGGCTTACGTCCCGGCTCTGCCGCTGGAGTCTAACGCGGCAAGCACTTGACCTTTTTGAACCCCCGTCCCCTCACCTGCATAATTAGAAAATACTGCCACCGAGTGCATATAGACTAAATGAGCAGTTTACACCGTGTAAACTGTAAAGTGCGGGCTCAGGTCACTGGGCGCGCCGTTTACGTCCCGGGCGTTGGATGTTGGGCAGTACCCAAAGGAGTAGGGGCCAGCCTGTGCCCGGCTGGGCGCTGCAGGGCCAGAGGGCACACAGTGACTCCTCGGTGCTGGGGGGCACTTAGCCCAGCTGGGGGGGGCAGTTTCCTGAAGCCCTGCTCGGTCTGGTGGCAGAGTGACCCGGACGCACCAGGGCGTGGCGAGAGGGGGCCGGGCGAGGATTTAGCGATGAAGCTGGAGGGTGGTGACACCGAATGGCCTGCCCGGGCATTTGGACATCACCCCTCTGGCGTGACTGGGGTGATGCGCTCGGAAGACCCCGCGGCGGCGGGCGGGGAGCAGGCCGAGGGGCCGAGGAGCGCCCGTGGGGAAGGGCGCGGACTCGCCCAAACAAGGGGAGAATGGACTCCGAAGTCTGCGGTCTTCACCGCAGATGCACCCTACCTAGAAAAAACACAGGAAGCACTGATTCTTTTTAATCCTGTAAGCGAGGAGAGCCGCGTCCCAAATGACCTCCCGCCTCGCCCGCTGCGCTCCGCGGGCGCCGAGACCTCGCCGGCGCCGCCCCGGCTCGTCTCGGGATGTCTCGGGGATCCGTCCGACTGCGAGACAGCACGCACGAGCGTCGTCTGCACTGGCTCTGCTTCCGTGAGTGTCTAGGAGGACCTCAGCCGTTTCTCCTCGAGCGTTCAGAGAGGACACCCGCGGCTGGTGGCGCGCGGGGGCGGCGACACCGCAGAGGCGGGGCAGGGTCCCGCCGCCACGCCCGCCCGCCCGGCCTCCTCTAGAGGGCGCTCCGACTCTCCCGTCGGAAGGTGGCTGCTCTCAGCACCCAGAGTCCAAGTGACTGCCAGCCCGGGTCCAGGACTTCTGCCTCCAGCTGCCTCCAGGGACCCAGAAGTCTCCAACACCCTCACATTCCTGAAGAATATGGCCAGTACTCTTAACGCAAGCTTGTCAGCTCCTCATACCACATACACTCAAGCAAAAGACTGCCCCAGAAATGTTCTAGCAAGTTAGTCTTACAAAGACATTATCCAGACGACCATACAGATTGTAGCCAGCTTCCCTTTCCTTCAGGTAATAAGTCGAACAAAATCCATCCTCCTTATCCCTTGTTATTAGCCTGACATGATGTGGCTACTGGCTCTTGGCAAGGAAGTGGTTAATAATGCTTGCTATCTTTTTTCTTAATTTTTTTTTCAGAGGTAGGGTCTGGCTATATTGCCCAGGCTGGATTCACACTCCTCAGTGATCCTTCTACCTCAGCCTCCCAAACAGCTGGGATTTCAGTTGAATGAGCCAATTCGTCTAGCCAATAATGCTTTCTTTGTTTTCCAATATTCAGTGAATTACACGTCTAAAGAGATATCTGCTTTGCATGATAGGTGTTTTTAAAGTCACACGTGATTTAAAAATTTATTTTTTTTTGTCGAATCACATTAGTCTAAAGGCATTAGTGGATTTACTGTTTGAAGGAGGCTTAAAGTGCTTGTTCTGTAAAATGGCAAAACCCAGGGTGGGTGTGCCTGTTTTGGTCTGCTTGCCCTCAAAGGCAGTCCTTGCCCTTCAGCTACTCTGCGCTGTATGGCTGAGGAACAACCCCTAAAGGATGGCTTTCCAGGCTCCAGCTGTCAGGAGGTTGGAGGGGGCCAGGAAGGGAGAGACCAGGGTATTTCTTCCTCCCTCTCTCTCTCGCTGCCTCGGTGGCTTCTCCAGCAGTGGCCCCGTCTGCTTCGTGGGGTGGGTTTCTGAGGTGGCAGCTCTGGCCCTCCATTGCCTTGCAGTCACGGGTGCTAGTGGCTCCTGTGCTTGCAGACCTGCGTTGCCTCCTGTCCGCAGTTCCACCTCGATTCCTCCACCGCCTCGGTGCCAGTCCCTGCATTGCCAATACCGGCACCGTGCTCCAGGGTCCCCTGTCCTCGTTCTTCTGCAGAGGCCTAAGTACAGGCCTGGGGCCCTGCAGGCAGCACTGGTGTGATAAGTAATGTTTGTGTGACTGTGCTGGTGACCCCTTTGTCAAAGAGCAGTGTGGTATGGTGACAAGACCTCAGGCTTTGACATCAGGTAAATCTGAGTTCAAATCCTGCCTAAGTCACTTGCTGTCTGTGTGGCCTTGGATAAGGTATTAATGTTATTATCAGTATTATCAGCTTCATTATTTAAGACCAGTGGAATAATCTTCTATACTCTTTAAAAATTATGGAAACCAGACTCTGGGCGAGAGTTAGAAATCTATTCTGTGTCTATACAGTTATATAAAGGGAAATGAATTTTAATTTTACTTTGACTCATAGAGGGTAAAAATATGGCTTACTCAGGACTACATATCCCCTGTGTTCCATATATACTCGCAGGTAGAATTATACACAGAATTTCTGCGCCCTCACTACCTTGTCCAGCCTAGGCATCTATCTGTTTTCCAGTTTCCCCCACCCTTTAGTTTAACACAAAGTCACGTTTAGAGTATGAAATCATGCCTGGTTTAAGTCATGAGAAATCATCCTCTTTGAAAAGAGTGGAAAGAAAAGGAAAATTTTAACAGAGTGAGCAGTATTTTGGCACTGCAGGAAAGTTATAGTAAAAACAGGACCTCTTGAAGTCAGGGGGCCCCCCTGAGGTTGAAGCTGAGGCCTGTGTCCCACACTGGGATGTGGGCGCCTCCCGGCTCCCCTTGTGGGGAACTACCGGCATGTAAGTGAGGGGGGTCAGGCACACTAGATGTCTTGCAGTGTGTCCAGAGAGGAATCGTCCCACCTACTGCGTGACTTCCAAATGTGCCTGGAAACATTCACATGGGTAAAAAACCTGCTTATCATCATGTGAGCCTAGAAGTACCTGTTTTATACATAAACACAATACTTCTACATACAAAGCAGTATCTTTTAAAACTTTATAAACATTAATATTATTTTTAATTGACATTCATAAGAGTACAATGTGATGTTCTGATATATGCACACTAAAACAGTATTTTTAGGGTTGTTTTAATATCTACTGAATTTTTTCTAGAGATGGCAACCGCAATAGAAATCAAGACTCTGCTTCATTTTATCTGGAGGTTTTGAATGTGTTTTTCATCTTTGATCATCTCATTATTGAGGCAATGCCACTCAAGGTTTCAGAGTCATCACTGTACCACACCTGTGCTTGTCTGCATTGTAGCAGTTGCTTCTATGTAGAAAATCTGACTACTTCATTATATATTTGTATTACATAGTCTATTTGTGCCTAAGCTGTATATGTTGCAATACATATTATTTTGTTATAAATTGCTTTTTTATTATTTCTTTTTTATATTACCACTAGGGCTGCGTATGAACTTTTTTTAAATGTGTGGTTAGGGGAGTGATATACACACATGCACACGCAATGATTCTCATTTCAAGAAAGTAAAAGAGGGATGGGCTTGGTGGCTCACACCTGTAATCCCAGCACTTTGGGAGACCGAGGCAGGAGGATCACTTGAGGCCAGGAGTTCAAGACCAGCTTGGGCAACATAGTAAAAAAAAAAAAAAAAAAAAAAAGAAAGAAAAGAAAGTAAAAGACGTATGTAAGAAGGGCGCATTGGGGCCAGCAGGACTGAGAACCACAGCTTCTGCCGAGAAAGAGTGACATGTCTTGGAGAGTGCCCCCTCTCGGTGGGTGCTGGGATAGAACCTAGACTTGTCAGCCCTAGGGGATGGGAGTATGTATAATTTAAAACAGATTCCAGGTGATTCTAAGAGTCTGCTTTTATCAAAGGAGGAAGTATCCCTTTATATAAGCATTTGTCATGTTTACTAACCTTGAATTAAACATTTGAACTCTTTTTCTCTCACAACATAACTGCTAGAATTTTAAAAATTATTCTGGGATTCTAAGCTTGATGCACAGGAAAAATACATTGCTTTTTCAAGGAAAACTAATCAAAGTTCTTTACCTTTCCTGGTCAGCAGGATGTGTATTTCAAAAAATGAAGAAACATTAATGGGCCATGTGGTCACCCCTTTAATCAAGAACATTCCACATTTCACCATATTTGTTTTTATTGTAATTCACCATTACTGATTTCTCTACCTACAGAGTTACTGCCCTTGGACAGAGAAATGGAGATTTGAAATAGAAGATGCCAATTACCATTTCTTCCTGATGCATCTGGCATTCCAGCCCAACTTGAATTCTCATCTTTATGTAAAAAATAAGGATAGGTTTACATGAAAAGCAAAAACAGAACAATGGGTCTGTAGAAGGTTCCACAGCGGATAGCAGTACTTATGAAGTAAGCTTCCTGATTAACTCAGGAGATAGGACACTGCATGGGGTCACACATGAAAATACATTTTAAGTATCATTTCTTTGTAAAATTTTATCAGGCAAATTTTACCAATGAAGAGATAAAACAATGTGAGTTCTCTGCCTGGGCACAGTGATTTGTTTAGTTCCCTTGGACTAAATAGCTCAGTCTTCCTGAGCTATTTAAAATTAAGGAGTGGAACTCCTTATATAAAATTGAGGAGTGGAACTTAAATAAGCTTTAAAATTCTTCCCAACTTTATGAATCTGAGGGTTGAGGTGAACTTATAAGTGCTATTTTAATGATCAACATGGGATTATACATAATAAATTGTAGGTCACCTCTGTTCATTCTCAGACAAAATATACCCAAAGAATGTAAACTAATTTTAATAGAATAGTATCATGAAGAAGGTCAATGCAATGGAATAAATATAACAAATGTGAATAACCACTGCACTCCAACCTGGGCAACATAGCAAGACTCCATCTCTTAAAAAAAAATTATCAGAAAGTCTTCGTAAGGACAATCAGTCATTCTCTGAAGCAGCAGTTGTCACAATGTGGTCAGCAGCAGCAGCCTTACCTGGGAACATGGTAGAAATGCAAATTCTTATGTCCCACCCAGACCTGCTGAGTAGGAAACTCTGGGATCCAGGTGATGCTGACACCTGCTAAGTTTAAGAGCCCCAGCTCTGAGAACGCCAAAGCTCATGTAGTTGTTGGATACCTTTACGGACCAACCGTGGGTTGCGTTGTACAAAGCGAGGGGACTTAACCACATCCCAGTTTTCCATGTTCTTCTTGGCACAAAATGGCCTCATTCTAATAAATAAATTACCCCAATGACAGGGACTGAGACAGTGACCCAGTGCAAAGCCCACCTATGTTTTCCACTGTGGACTGTGGGGCTTTGTTCAGGGAACATAACCGACGGCTGCCTCCCCTGGCCCCCAGGTAGCCCCAAGCTGTCGGCTAGGCAGCTCCCCACGCAGGAGGAGGTAAATGTGGGATCTCCCCACACAGGACGTGCCCAAGCAAGTCAGCACAACTCTGATTCGCTTGCAGTTGATAGCCAAGCTGAGCCCCCGCTGACATATTCGGCTTGGGACAATGTCATGTCCCTAAACAGGAGGCCTCAAAACTTGACAGATGGCAAGAGCTAGTGTCTTCCTTTAGAATAGGGAGCAGGGAAGAAGCCCTAATAATTGGAGGGACCCAAATTTGGAAAAGGAAAAAATGGCCGCTCCTTACTAGATCATTGCTCCCCAGCCCCTCCTACCTTCATCATGACAAACTGGTTTCTCTTTCCTTTGTGCTCCCCCGTGGCGTCCATCTCCCTGACATGGCGGGAGACTCTTATCCTTGCTTAGAGATTGGCTCCTTACTGAGGCTCTCTGAGGGCCAAAGCGATGATTAGTCATCTTTGTGTTCTCTGTTGTGCAAAATTTATTTGCTGAATGAATGAGCTTTAAGTAGGGCGGATGCGGATGTTTGGATGCCAAAGAGAGTCAGCTGGCAGACCTCAGACCATTCAGTGAGACCCTCCTGACCGAACACGTCTCTTCTGGATACACACACACACACACACACACACACACACACGTACACACACACACATCTTAATTTCAGGTCAGTTAAAATCCCCCTTCAGTTTAAAAAAGCTTCAAATGGGGATTGTGGCTACTTGTAACAAATCAAAGAGTTAGCTTTCCAAACCACACACACTTCTCCCAGGAAGGTGGGCTCCTGCTCACTCATAGGGTCATTTGTGTCTCCATCAGTGAATGCAAAGAAAAATCTTCACAATTCAAGCTGCATTTTGTCCAAGTTGTCGGTTCCTTAGGGGCTGGTGAGAAGTGTACCTTTGTGTTCTCCGTGAACAAGGGTTTGCTAAGGAAATAAGGAGTGTCAACAAGACCAGGGATACTGTTTTCTTAGCAGCACCATCCGGGGACTTAGACATTTACATATAAACATCATAATTGCAGGGAGAGCAGGAGCTGGCATGAATTAGGCTGGTGCTTGATATGCTAATTACAGTTCTCTGTAATCCTTGAAGGCCGTTTGGAAAGAGAATTTAGAATTGGAGAGAACTGAAACCCAGTGAGGTTACGTGACTTGCCTAAAGGTCTCACAGCCAATGAATGGGAAATTTGTTGTGTGTTTCCAATGTGCAAAGAGTTTTACATACAAGATCTAATTTAATCCTTACAACAACTCTGCGATGAGTATTTTTTTGCTGTTATCGCTGTGTTGCTGGTGGATAAGGGATACCACACGGGGCTGCGATCTGCCCAGACTTGCTCTGCGTGTGAGGGGAGAGGTCAACCAAGGTCCGTTGTGATTTCTGCTGAGGTCAGTCCTGTCCCACAGAAGGACGTTTGAAGGGCATTCTTTACTCCCCAGGGACAGAGCTATGATTGAGTGTCTCGATTCTTTTTTCTTACCACTCAAAGATTTTAATGCGCAGTTTTCACAAACACGATCAAGTTTCTATCAGATTTTCTGATTCACAGCAAAATGCACTAGCTTAAAAATTGTATATTCTTCAGCTTTCTCCTACACCTTTTTGCGTATCTTTCAAAACTGAGCAGTGGATATTTTTAATGTAAGTAATGTTATGTTATATGTACATTTAAATTGCATGTTTTAGGAATAAACAAAATCCATGATATTTTGGTAACTCATAGTGTATTCATAAAATAATAAGCTCTCTATAAAAATATACTTTTCACTGGGAAAAATAAATGAAACAGACAAGTGGATCTGCACAAAGTAAACATCAACTCTGGTAATTTCAGCATAAGATGGCCCATAACAAATATATTTGCCCTTATTCCTCCAAAGCTGCTCAACTTCAGACTTAAGAACTTCAAAAATATTTTTAACTGAGATTTTTATTGTGTTGATATTTGCTTCTCCACATCACGGTCAGCTAAGCTCTAAGCACTTACAGTTCCCTAATTTGGGTAGCATCTGGAACACTGGTGGTGGTGGAGTTTGCTGTGACCCTTGCAGTAATTACTTGCTGTGCAGCCGTCAGGTGGTCCATGCATTCTCATATTCACCTTGAGCTACCAGCTCCACTGAGCTGCATTTCTTCAAGGAAGGATTTCTGAACGGCTTCAGCTTCCTCAGGATCAGGAAACTTGGAAAGCCCAGCTCTCTCCCTTGCTGGCTCTCCCAAGCCTAATTACTTCCCTTGTAGGTTTTTGTTCTTGTCTTTGACATCTGCAAATCAGAATACCTGTGTATTTTCCCATGAGAAATGGAGCTACCAAGCACATTATTTGCCTGCAAGCAGATTTGTATAGGAAGCGACATGATCGTCAGGGAGCAGCTGGGTGGTGGGCACAGCCTCAGAGGAGCTGGCGTTACAGAGCGATGGTAGCCTCACACGCTCCTCTTCACCAGCAACAGCCAAGCTTTACTCAGGTCTTGCCAGATACTGAGTCATGTGATTCTAAACGTTTATATGTATTAAAATTTAATCCTCACAATAACCTTGTGAGTTAGGTGCCATTATTGTGCCCATTTCACAGACAAGAAAACTGAGGCACAGAGAGAGTAACTTATCTATCTAAGGATACACTGTTGGAGATGCTGGGTCTGCCCGGGAGCCTGAGCTCTCAGCTCTGTGCTATCTCTCTGGGGAGAAGTCTGCAGCGTGGACCCCGTACTGCTCTGCCCTGCGCCCCGTCATGCACATCCATGCTGCTGGGCTGGCTGCCTGGCACACGAGCTGTGCATTTCCACAGGATCTGGGCTCAGAAGGGCTTCACCCTTGGTTTAATGCTCTGCTGTTGCACTGAACTCGAAATTCTTAACGCATCTATCTCTGAACCTGTGTTTTTTAAGGGAAGTCCACTGGGATAATGGAGCCTGTGGATGAACGCAGTAGATGCCTGCAAGGTGCACGTCTGCTGTCCCTTGCCACCTGGTGACCCCTCTGTACCACATGCCAGTGGACCACAATGCATGGAGTTCAGTGAGGCTCAACGCGAATGACTGCAGAGCCGGCATTGGACGCAGAAAGAAGGCGGTGCTGTTGGAAGGTACACGGATAGCCAAGGAACCCTTCGTATTCGTTCTCACTCGTGTTATGTCCCTGTGTTAGCCAACCTCAGAGCTCCTTTTCCTTTCAGTCCTTCCTTACTCCTCAGTAAGCTGAAGGAAGAGAATGTTTGTAAAATGTACGAATGCCAAGAAGCAAAACAAAAATAGCTGAGTTAGTTTGGGGCAGTGTTTCCACTGTTCTAGTAAGAACAAAATATAATACACATGAATGTATGAGACTCAAAATACAAATTGTGTAATATCTGTGATCTCGCATGCAAGCTAAACTCATGTTTTTGCATTTAGGAGTGGTGTTGCACAACACAAAGACTGTGGGCTTGTTTTTGTCTTGAGCCATCCTGGTCCCAGAGCGACCTCGTGCAATGCTGAGGTTCTGTGACGTGGTTCATGCTGAACAGGAGAGCACAGGCCCTAGCTTGGAGGGCCAGGCTGGATCCTAGGAACACAGGACTGTGTGATATAGCAGGGGCAGCTCTGGAGACAGCAGCAGCTTTTTTCTTTCTGACGACATTTTCTGTATGAGATTATGAGCCCCATGAAGGTAAGTACCGTGTTTTTTTCATCCCCGCTCTTCAGAGCACGCTGTAGCCTCAAACTCCTGGCCTCAAGCAATCCTTCTGCCTCATTCTCCTGAGTAGCTGGGACTACAGGCGTGTGCCACCATGCCCGGCTCTTTCCGATCATTTATGTAAGGAATTAATACAATTTGCATTCAAAGGAAAAGGCCCCTAATAGAATAATGCAATTTCCTCTTGGCAGGGACATTTTACAGGAAAAGAAAATAGTTATTAGATGATCATCTCGAGACCAGATACAATCAGAAAAGGATGTTTGATTAAAGATCATCTTTATGTTGCTTGACTTGGTGGGTGAATAACAAGTTTCTCAGAACATCTTAATCTCATTAAAGTTTAACATTAAATCGCTTTAATTTTTTAAAGTCAAGAATGTTAATTTCTTCCCATAAGAAGATTGGAGGCCTGATGCAGTGGCTTGTAGCGGTAATGCTGGCACTTTGGGAGGCCAAGGCAGGGGGATTGCTTGAGCGAGGAGTTTGAGGCCAGCCTGAGCAACATAGTGAGACCCTGTTTCTACAAAAAAATATATATATTTTTAAATTAGCTAGGCATGGTGGCACGTGACTGTAGTCCCAGCTACTCTGGAGGCTGAGGCGGGAAGATTGCTTGAGCCCAAGAGTTCAAGGTTGCAGTGAGCTATGATGACACCACTGCACTCTAGCCTGGGTGACAGAATGAGACCCCTATCTCAAAAAAAAAAGGAAGATTGGGAATTATATCATACAAAATTAGGTTCTGTCCCTAGATTAGGTTTGGGGTATACGAGGTCTGTCCAGAAAATATCTGGCCATTGTTAATATTAATATAACAAGAATGATTTGCATGACATAGATGTAACCAGGCAGCCAAGGAGAGTGGACTGGGATGCGCACACGTGAAAAGTGACACCTTCACTGTACTGATCAGTGAGGCGCTAGACGCCGTCGAGTGAACATGTGCACTGTGTGGCCGTCGCATTCAAAATGACCGACCGAGTAGAGCAGCAAATCTGCATCAAATTTTGCTTTAAGCTTGAGCATTTCTCCGAGGAAACTATTCGGATGATTCAGAAGGTTTCGGAGATAATGCAATGAGTACAGCACAAATAAAAGTGCGGCACAAACACTTCAAAGATGGTCGAGAATCTGTTGAAAGTGATCCGTGTTCTGGAAGGCCTGAGACGAGCAGAACACCTGAGGATGCTAAACATGCACAGTTAGGTTAAGAGACGCTGGGAGAACTGTGCGAGGTCCCACGGTGCCTACTTTGAAGGGGATTGAGGTGTCATTGTCCTGTGTACAACGTTTCTTGTACCTTGTATCTTCTTCAACAAATGTCTCTATTATTCATAGTCCATGGCCGGATACTTTCCGGACAGGCCTCGTGTGTCCTTTCGCACCAAGAACGTCACACACTTAAATTAACGTTAAGCTAAAGTTCATTGTACTAAGGATACAACAGTTGCTCCCCCAGGCCTGGAAGACACCAGGTGGCGTGCGGCCACGCTGCTCTAGAAAATAGGAGACCCGTCCTCCGTGCCGCCGTGGAGCTCCTGGCCTTCACTTCTCCCCACGAGCTACGTGTCCTGCCCGCTCACGGTTTCTCTCGGCTCCTGTAATTTCTCTGCATGAGGTTTTGGTCTGCTGCAGTGATGGCTCCGCTGTGACCAGACATGACATTGCCGCTCTGCTCCCTACAGAGAACTGGCTCCTTTGCTCAGGACCTGTGTTCCAAAGCTCCCGGGAGAAAAAGTCCAATGGACCCAGCTTGGGCCGAGTGTCTGCTGCTGGCCCGGTCACGGGGGGAAGAGGTGGCAGCTGCCAGCCCAGCCTCCCCGGAGAGCAGTCTGGCTGGGGAGCAGTGACAATGGGGTGCTGCTCGGCCTTCGTCCTACGTGGGTCTGTGTGTGTGGGACACCGAGCCCATCTCCAGACACATGGTGGCTACTTGGTAAAGATTAGTTTCTACATCACTTCCTCCTCCTTCCCAAAAATTTGTCAGGAGTTCAGGGAATCAGGTGGAGGGTTCTCTGCTCTGCAGGACAGGCGGGATCTCCAGGACACCAGGGAATAGGCACACTTCTCCTCCTTCACACTCCTCAGAAGTGTCACCGCTGTGTCAGAGACTTTCTTTTTACAGAAAAAGTGACAGAAAAATTATGGATGTGCAAAATTGCACCTTGGTCTCAAGGGTCTAAACCATATCATTAACTGCAATCCAAGTGCTCAGATATGTGGATTTAATAGCACGTATGTAGTTTTGTCCAATTTATGAAAAAAGGAAGCTCTTGTGATCCCAACAAACAGAGACAATGGCTTTAAACCACAGCATGAAAGGTCTGCAAAGATAGCGCATTTAATTCGGTCCTTGTCTAGGTGCGTGCACTTCAGGGCGATTTCTTTCCTTTCCTCCCTCCCGCTCGGTCCCCTCCCCGCCTTCCTTCTGTTTGCGACTCTGTACAGACTTATGCTGAGAGACGAGGTGAGGCCCGTGGCCAGACCGCCCTGGACGCCCCCGATCTCGTCTGAGAGACAAGGAGGGAAGCCCACGCCACGGTGGAAGGTCACGCAGGACAGTCGCGTCCTTCTGCGTGGACGTGCGGCCCCTCCCTTCGAGTCAGCAGTGAACCGGCGTCAACCAGGGAAAGAAAGTGCCTGCAGGTTCGGGGCGCCCCCGGCTTCGCCACGGGGGCCAGTCTCTGGGAAGAGGCTGCCTGGTTTAGTTTCATTTCAAAATACTTAACGTTTCCTCCTGGAGCACAGTAAGCCATGTATTGGTTTAGCATTTATTATTTCCCAAAAGTCAAAAACAGAACAGTTCTTCTCAGTTTTCTTAGCTGTGCGTAGACTACTATTATTTGCCATACGTCAAACCAGCCGTGACTAATCGGTCACCGTAAGGGAGACTATATCGAAGTCATCTCCTTCGGGAATTCCGACTATTGTTTTTAATCATTTTCACGTCAGGAGGGAAGAAAGTCCTGAAGACGTATTTCGCTGTGTTTGTACTTATTAGATAGCTTCCTGCATCACATCAGTGAGTTCTACAAGAATCGAGACCAGGAAACTTAAAAGTGAAAAATCCTAACTAAAAAGTACACTTTTTCTTTCAAATTAGCCATAATTTTTCAACTTGTTTGACCAAATTATGGAAAATAATGTTTATCCACTAGTTATAATTAACATTTGTGCACTTGCTGTGACCTCTCCACCTGATGTATCAATTCTCATGTATTTTAGGAAGAAAAGCTTTCATACAGCATTATTCTCTACTGTGTTTTGTTTTCCAGCTTTGAACTGGCATCTGAAGCTATTCAGTCTCCTGAATTTGAAAATAATCTTTTCTTTGGAACTACGGGGCAGTGGTTCTCAAACTTGAGTGTGCATCAGAGTCACGCAGGGGTTTGTCTAAACACTGATCGCTGGGGCCATTCCCAGAGTTTCCGAGCCAGCATCTCTGGGGAGAACTTGCATTTCTGGCAAGATCTCAGGTGCTGCCGGTGGTCCAGGAGTCCCACTTTGAGAACCATTGCTCTAGACGAAGAGGAGACAGCAGCTGAGTTGGCGCCCCCTCCCCGACTCCCACCTCACTGCCGCCCCTGCCTGAGTCCCTTTTCCCCTTCCAGGACTGGGCACACCCCCTCCCCAGGGCCCCCCCGCCCCTGTGGGCCTCCATGCTTTGCATACAGCTGGAGCACAGCCCTGCTCCCAGAAGTCACTGAGCCGCTGGCACACAATGCGGCAGAGAAAGGAGCGGCTGTCGCCAAAGCCGCAGCATAAAGACTTAGCTTGCTGAGGAGTGCTGGGGCCCCCGTGTCCAGGGACACTCTCTCGCCACCCCTTCTTAATTGTTTATTGTAATTAACATAACTGAACTGGGAACCCACATCTTTGTCCCCATCTCAGCCAGTTTAACCTGCAGGCTCTCTGGAAATGCGGTAGAAAGAACCAAGGGTCAAAGTGAGAAACTGCAGGGTCTTGCACTAGAGGGACATCCAGAGAGCATTTTTGTCTCTATCATTCTCAAATCAAAACAGTTCCCAGCCTCCTTAAGGGAGGAAATCTGCCAGGAACAGACGACGTCTGCTGCGTTCTTGGTGTAGCTGGTGCATGGGCAGGGCTGGCAGCCTCATTCATCAGTGGGATCAGATTAGCTTTCTGTCCTCCTGCAAGGACACCAGCTGCAAATGCAAATTTGCAATGAGAAAGGGTGTGGTTTCCAATCTCTACCAGTCAGTGGGGGAGCCAATTACCTAGGTGACAGGCTATGCTATTTTCCTGCGTAAATTCACAGGAAGGAGTGGAAGGGAAAAGACTAAAATGAGCCTGGGCCATGAACTAACCCACTTCACTAGTGAAGGCCGACCTCCAGCCACCACCGAGAACTGCGGACCACATTTCAGCCTGTTCTCTAACTTCCTAATCCCTCTTCCAGTCAATGCCACGGATTACAAATTTGATTGTTCACTGTTCATTTTTCAATTCATATGCATAAGCCAAAAAAAGCAGCAGTGCAATTTGTATTTTCACAAGTGAGTTATACTGCTCCATAGCAATTAATACTAAATTCTCAACTTACAATACGACAACGAAGCTTGTATGAGTGCAAAGACTTTTCTTTCCCTGTCTTAGAATTATAGAGAAGTAGCAACTCTTGAATAACTCTGTAAGGTTGTGGTTTAAATGTATCTATGTATCCGTCCACGCCTCCTTCCTTCCTTCCTCCTCTTCTCTGTCTCTGTCTCTGTCTCTGTCTCTCTCTTCATGCAATCATGTCAACGTTAACGACCCAAAGCTCTGTTCATGTCCCTTCCTCCCCACCAGGGTCTTGTCCCTAGAGTCCGTGTGGCTGACCACTAAAACAGGACGGACAAATAGAGGAACAAATAAAGAAATGAGCAAAAACTGACTAGGGTCCAGTGGGGGATGCCTTGAAATAGGTCTGAATATGTTCCTGAAAATTGGTCCAATTCATTTAGAGCATCTATTTTAAAATACAGAAAGAGAGCTTGCTATTTAAAGCAACTTGGTAGTGAATCATTTTGTAAAGCGAGGAAATTACCGTCACTTTGTAATAATCATGATTAACCAACTTTATTTGGTGCGGATTTTCACAGAGGGATTTTTCTTAGAGTACGCGTGTCTCATGCTATTTAAGAGACTCATTCAAGAAGTCGTGTAGACGCTCAGACGGTCAGAAGCCAAGGTCGGAGAGGCCACCTGAATGTGCAACAGGCGTTTGGTAGGAAAGTTTGAGTTTTGTTTTTGATTTTAAGGCTTCTGGTTGCAGAAGTTAGTCTTGACTCATTTAGAAAACTGCAAAACTGGCCTGTGGAGACAGAAGTCAGGTGGTGTCTCTGGAGGGGAGGGAAGAGCTATTCAAAGCGGAACATGATTAAGCTTCCACAGAAGTGCTGGTGAAATGCTAAAACCAGACGTGGGGTGGGAAATACCAGACAGGGTGGAAGAGCCAGGAAAGCGCCGTGGAGCGGGGACTTAGGCATGGATGAGCCAGCTTTCCGCGGGGCGGGGAGCCGGGCTCCCTCCCTGGGTGTGGACCGTTCTGAGTTTCCTTCTCTGTGCGGCGGGGCAGGTGAGAATGGCCCACAGGGCTCTCTGGGACTCAGTGGCACTCCCGCGTCAGGACGTGCGGCACCGGGGAGGCTCTCAGCAGCAGTCACAGCTGAGCACTGGGCTCCCGTTCCGATCCAATGGGCACATGCTGTCCCTCCTCTGACACCTCAGTGTCAGCTTTGAAGAACTTCCAAATGGCCAATGATAAATCCTCGAAAGCCTCAATTTCTCCAAGAAGGGAGGATTCTGGTCAGTCGGGAGGCTGGGGAAGAAGCTGGCCAGGCGCCGGGCCGCGCAGAGGGAGGAGGCGGAGGCGGCCCACAGCGACTCAGACGCGGCCGGATCGTCCTGGAGCCGCCTGGCCCAAGGGCAACTGGAAGACTCCTGGCCTGCATGTCTCCGGACTTCCCAGACATGCTCTCCTGTCCCCTGACGGTCTCATTTTGTAGATGGGAGGAAAAGGGGCTTCAGGAAATCCAGGGAATTTTCCAAATTCATAGTTAGTAAGAAAGGGACAGACTTAGAACAAAAATCAAAACCTGCTGGAGCCCAGAGCCTTTCGCGGGGGCGATCAGTGGACGCTGAGGATCACGCGGTCTCCAGTCGCCACTTCTCCTCTCACGGACAGCGTCTGGGGAAGCCGAGTTTCCACGTGAGCGGGGTTGTTAGTGTCAGCGTCGTGAGTGGTGAAGTTACATGAGAATAAGTCCTTCTTTAATGCCCAGATCTGCAGGTCTCCGGACAACTGTCTGATCAATGGAGATTTCATCTCGAGGTCAGACTGGCAGCTGCTTCTGAAACTGAGTCATCCAGGACCAGCCCTGTGGGCTGCTGAGGGTGGTCCCCTCCCTGGGTCCATTCCCCTTCCCTCCCCCTCCCTCTGTGGAGCTGTCTCTCCTGGGACTCTCCCCTGAGAGCCTTTGGTGCAAAGTGGTTTACAAGCGACTGTGAATCCATCCATGTTGTATTCAAGCTCCTTATAGAGAAGCAATTGCGAGAGAAATTCCACGGGGTGCCACAGGAACCTTCCCTAGGACAAGCAGAAGCTACTCAGACAATTTAAGAACAGAAAGATGCTGAAAATATAATAAAAACTATTTGCAAATGGTATATAGAATCTGTCTGGTTTTTTTCCTCTCCAACGTCTTAGGGTCCCTCTCTCTTCTCTGTTCCCAGCCGGATTCCTTATGAAGACTTGAAGACCGAAGACCGGGTGGGGACCATCATTTCAGCTTAAAAGACATTCATTCTTGACTTTCCACTAAACCTGCTGTGAGCACAGAGTGATGTCTGATTTCTCTACAGAGAAAATACACAGAGCTTTCTGGTGACCCTCGTCTGGGCATGAGCTTCGCCTCCACCAGCAGCTGTGTCAAGAAAGAGAGAACAGAGCTGGGAGGTTCCTTCCAGGACCACAAGGACACCGAATGGGGTCCCTTCACGACAGCTACTGGAAGGTCAGCTGGCTGGACCAACGCCCAAGGTCCCAGCAAGCACACCCTGAGCTCCTGCCTTGGCTGGTTGCTAGTTGCCATGGCAACACAACAGCCCACAGAGACAGGCAGGGTGGGGCCGAGCAGGAAAGGGCCAGACGGCTGAGCTGTTGCATGGGGGCGTGGTGGGCCCGGGGGTTCCAGAAAGAGCTTCAAGTACATGACGGACTTGATGGCACTTTTTTCTCTAATGAAGGAAAAAAATCATAAACGATGATGATGAAGATAATTGCACGATGGTGGAGAAAAGGAAAGGAAATCACAAAAACCCGAAAGGGACCAGCTTCATCCCATGAAGGCCTGGGAGAGTGAGGAAGCCATATCCTGGCAGAGTTCACGGTCCTGCCCCCAGAGGAAAGGGAAAGCAGGAAAGGAACAACCAATCTTTGGAACCCAGGGAGAAAGGAAATGGAAGAGTCTAGGAGGCTCCCTGCACGGCCGCCCGGGGCAGTGAGTGACCTTGGCGATGACAAAGCCAGGCTTGTGTTGGAAATGGAGCAGCAGCCGCCCTCCGCAGCCAGGAGCCACCGACAGTCTGGCATTCAGTGCTGATGGATGGCTAGAGATGTTGCACCGCCTTGATTAAAGTATTTCTTTCTTCCTGTGAAATCAGACCTTTCTGGTAATGTGAAAATGGATTTAAGTGGCAGTTTCAAGTAGTCATCACAGGTCACATCAGGCACATAATGCAAAACCAGCGTGGAGCTGGTTTCCAGCAGGAGTAGCTTCTTGTTAAGGGTTCGGGCTCTCGTGAAATCTGCTCACCCCCCTGAGGAGGGATAAGAGCTTCAGGGGCCGGCGGTGTGTAAACGCCCCGGGGCCCTCACTGTGCCGGGAGAGCACTCATGGAACAGCCTGCCGGGGCTGCGCACATCATAACTTAGTCAGAGGGGCCGCTGCTGAGAAGGTCTCTGGCTTTCCTGGCCATCCTGCCTGGGCTAACTGAAGAGCCCTACGTCTTGAGGACCAAGGCCAACATTAACTTTCTCTATAAATTAATCTGAGTGGAAAGTGAACAGAACCAACGTTATTACTTCCAAAAGAATGAAAACATGTCAAGATTCTGTTTAGTGCCCAGCCAAGCTCATTTTATAGCAAATCATTAGCCATATATGAACCTTCCTTGTAACGCCAATCAATCATGCAGATCACAATGTGAAGGAATGCCCCGTTCTAGAACTTACTGTCAAACACTTTCTTCAGAAGATGCTACAGAAAGTTGTACAGTAAAACGCTACGTCCTAGGCTACACACCTGTACAGCATGTTACTGTCCTGAACACTGCAGGCAATTGTATCACAAAGGTGAGTATTTGTGTATGTAAACATAGAAAAGGTAAAAATACGGGACCACTGTCGTATATGCAGTCCGTTGTTGAATGAAAAGCCACTACGCGGCACATAACTGTCCCATACGCAGAAGTTGAACATACCATGACTTCCCGCAGCAACATGGATAACTCTCACAAACACCGTGCTGAGTGAAAGAAGCCGGCAGAGAAGAGCACGTCGTGTACAATTCCTCTATGTGAAGCCCAGGACCCAGCAAACCAATCTGTGGAGTTAGAAGTCAGGAGGGTGCAGGAGGCAGCGTCAGAGGTTTTGACACGACCCTTTCTTGCTCTGGGCATGGGGTAGTCCCTTGGGGGAAACCCTCTCAGCTGTACAACTCATGATCTGTGATCTTTGCTTTATGTATGTTACACTGCAATAAAAGTTACCCAAGCAAAACAGAACCAAACCAAATGCCCGCAGGAGGACCTGCGCCCTGAGAAGCCCTGGCCCTCCAGGCCAGAGGCCCCGGGAGCCCTGGGAGCCGCAGCTGCCTCCTGTTAATGGCTGGTCCCTACTGGAGAGGCCAGGAGAGCACCCCCCTTTTCTCATCAGCTCCCCTGTCTTACCTGTTGCTCCCGGGCACCCCACAAAGCCTCTCCAAGCACTCTCTCTGCCTAAGCCCAATCGCTCAGGAGAGAAACAGGAGCAAAATTAGTATCCTTTTCTTACATTCTAAATCTAACGGTTACTTACCTATAATCGCATAGCAGGGGAAATCATGCTTTGCTCTAGCAGGTGTTAGTTAGATCCTAGTTCGGTGGTGTCACCAATTCTTACAAAATTCATCATAGCACCCACCGGTTCTTCCTCTCTTTTCTGCTTCTCAGAGAACTTTAGACGCTCCCAGCAGCTTTGTTCCTCCCACCGTACGTGACGGTGCTGTGTCTCCTTCACGCACCTTTCCCAGGCTCCGGAGGACCGTGCCACTTTGTGGAAACTGCTCTTTGGGTACCACTGGCCCTTGGCTACCTGCGATATATACCACGGTCATAGGCATGATCTTTGAGTGTGGTCCATGACGAAAGTCTAAAAAGCAAATGCCAAATAGATTTAGCGAATAAAATACGGTTCTATCTTCCTTGAAGGGCACCCAGGAAAAAAGCAAACAACAGAATTATCTTTAAAACTATTATTGCACACTGTCTACTTCTAACGCTTCTTTATGCTTAAAGATCTTCAGCCTTCTATTTAGGAAAATTCCCCTGAGTTCCAGCTCAATTTATTAGGTCTGTTTAAATTACTGCTAAAACGTAGAGCATAATTTTTAAAATTTACATTCTTCTTCCAAATTATACCATATATTCAAATAATTTCTTTTAATTATATATGCTCTTTACATACGGTGGAAAACATTAAAATAATAAAGGATCTAATTTAGAAATAATTGTACAATTTATAAATGTTAAACCGGCAGTATTTTTATCATTAGTGCTGTACCTCCCCCTGGTGGAATGTTTGCATTATTGCAGCAGCTCTTCAGAGATGATTACAGCACCGAGATCTTTCATCGCATTTAGAGTCCATATCCTCGCCCAGGAAATTCAAGGTGGCTTAATGAATTAATACACACTATACTAAAGTAAAAAAATTTGGAATTCAGCTTTACAGTGTATTCAACAACGTCCCTTCACTAAAGGTAATAATGGATTCCATGAGAGATTTCCTAAAGTTGTTTCATCTTAGATGAAACATCTTAGATGAAACAACTTTGTCAAGCCTATGACACCAAAGTACAGTGAAGGCAATCCCTGTAGTCAAAACCATGAATTTGTTTTTTCTTTTCTTTCCTTTTTTTTTTTTTTTTTTTTTTTTGAGACAGGGTCTCTAGAGAGAGAACTGGAGTTCAGAGAGAGGCTGGAGTTCAGTGGCATCATAGCTCACTGCAACATTGAACTCCTGTGCTCAAACGATCCTCCTGCCTCAGTCTCCTGAGTAGCTGGGACTATAGGCACATGCCACCACCACGTGCGGCTGATTTTTCTATTTTGTTTTTGTAGAGACAAGGTCTCGCTCTTGCTCAGGCTGGTCTCAAACTCCTGATCTTAAGCAATCCTCTTGCCTCAGCTTTCCAAAGTGTCAGGATTACAGGCATGAGCCACCGCGCCTGGCCACCATGAGTTTCTTTATCCAGCTCACATGTGAGCTATCTTGACCTGGTAAATAATACTAAAGAGAGGGATGAAGAATGTGACTTTTGAACTATACTCCACAGAGTTTTCAATAAAGTTCAGTCACAGACACTTGAAGCTTGTATTTGATTTCAACGGCTTGGAGCGTGGGCAATTTGTGTAGCTGATTAAGAGCAATCCGTATGTTTTCAAAGCACCAAACAGATGACAGAGCTGCCTTCCTTTCGAGTGGGAAATAAACAGCCTAATGAAAATGCTAGACTGAATAGACAACCACCCGGGTCTTGGTATTCAGTGTATTTACGCACTTGATACTTCTCTTGGCTTTTGTAAAATAGGCTGTGGTGAGTTATTTTGGGATCAGTCATGGGGGGAAAGAGCAGGAAAGTGACAAAGAGCTCAATATTTACAAGAGCAGGCACTGTGCTAGCCACCTTCATTTTGCTATCTCATGTATCGTCACATTTCTATCAACCTACCTCACAAAGCCAAGAGGGGTTAGGACTTTGCAGAAAGGAAGATTTCCCCCAAGTTTTCTTATAGAAAGTTTTTATTTTTAGGTCCAGGACCTATTTTGAGTTAGTTCTTTGCATAGGTTCATTTTTTGCATGCGGATAGCTAACCGTTCTAGCACTATTCATTGAAAAAAAACTATCCTTTCTCCATTGAATTGCCTCTTTCCACATTTGTTGAAAATCAATTCACCATAGACGAATAGTCTATTTCTTAACCGTATTCTGTTCCACACATCTGTATGTCTTTCCTTTCTTCTCCACTACTTTTTTTTGCTGTTTTTTGGAGGCGGGGTGTTGCCCAGGCTGGTCTCCAACTCCTGGCTCAAGCGATCCTCCTGCCTTGACCTCCTGAGTAGCTGGGGCTACAGGTGCACTCCACCATGCCTGGCTTCTCCTCTATGTCTTGATTACTGTAGATTTACAGTGAAGTCTTGAAAACTAGATAGTGTGGGTCTTCCCACTTTGTTGTTCTTTTTCAAAATTGCTTTGGCTATTCTAGTTCATTTGCTTTTACATATAAAGTTTAGGATTAGCTTCTTGATTTCTACAAACAATTCTGCAAGGATTTTGATTGGATTGGTGTTGAATCTGTAGATAAGTTTGGGGAGAATGGATACCTTAATAATCTTGAGTCTTCCAATCCATAAAAAGAGTATGTCCTCCATTTATTTAGGTCTTTGTCAATTTCTTTCATCAGGATTTTGTAGTTTTCAGCATATAGACTTGCATGTATTTTGTTAGATTTGTGCCTAAGAATTTTGGGGGGTTATTTTGTGTGTGTGTGTGTGTGCTGTTTAAATGGTATTTTAAAAATATTCGCTCTTCAAATGTTTGTTGCTAATAAATGAAAATACAATTGATTTTTGTCTATTGATCTTATATCCCGACCTAGTTAAACTCACTTACTAGTTCTAACAGCTTTGTTGTAAATTTTTTGAATTTCTGGGTAGATAATCATGCCATCTGTGAATAGAGACAGTTTTATTTGTTTCCTTTTGTTTCTTTTTCTTACCTTATTGCAGGCTATGACCTTTAGTATGATGTTGAATAAAAAAAATAGCGTTGCCTTGTTCCCAATCGTAGAGTAAAAGTGATTGGTCTTTCACCAGTAAGTATGAGGTTTGCTGTCAGTATTTTGCAGGTGACCTTTATCAGATTAAGAAAGTTTCCTGTTCCTTTTTGAATGAGCTTTGGCAGTATGTTTTTCAAGGAATGTGTCCATTTTATCTAGTTGTTAAATTTATAGGCATAGAATAGTTTGTGCAGCTTCTTTATTATTCTTTCCATGCCTTTAGCGGCTGTAGTAATGTCTTCTCTTTTATTCCAATTACGGGTAACAGTCTTCTCTATTTCTTAGTGAGTGTAGCTAGAAGTTTGTCAATTTTGTTAATTCTTTCAAAGATGTATATTTTTTCAATTTATTTTTTAATTTTGGTAAAATATGCATAACACAAAATTTACCATTTTAACCACTTTAAGTGTATAGTTCAATGTTAATAACAATATTAATTAACATTGTTGTGCATCCATCACCACCATCCATCTCCAGAACCTTCTATCTTGCCCAACTGAAACTCTGCCCAGTAATGGCTAACGTCCCATCCGCCTTTTCCACAGCACCTGGCAACCACCACGCTACTTTCTGTCTCTGTGAATTTGACTGCTCTGGGTACGTCATACGAGTGGAATCGTACATCATTTGTCCTTTTTGACTGGCTTAGCAGAAGGTCCTCAAAGGTTCATCCATGTCGTACCATGTGTCGGAATTTACTTCCCCCTTAAAGGCTGAATAATTAACATTCCATTGTACGCATATAGCCCATTTTGTTTATCCATCCATCCATCAGTGGACACTTGCGTTGTTCCACCTTTTGGCTACTTTGAACAATGCTGTGATGAGCACGGATGTACGGTATCTGTTTGAGTACCTGCTTTCAGTCTTTTGGATATACATCCCGGAAGTGGAATGGCTCGATCATATTCTATGTTTAATTTTTTTAGGAATCACCATACTATATTCCACAGCGGCTGCACTGTTTTACATTCTCATTAGCCATATACAACGGTTCCCATTTCTTCACATCCTCAGCAACACTTGTGATTTTGCTTTTTTAGATAACAGCTATGACCAGCGGGTCATGAAGTGGTATCTCACGGTTTTGACTTCCATTTCCCTAATGACTGGTGATGTCATCTTTTCATGAGCTTGTTGGCCACCTGTATATTTGTTTGGAGAAATGTCTATTCATGTCCTTTGGACAGTTTTTACTTGGGGTTTTTGTGTTGAGCTGTGCAGATATTTTGGCTTATTGGCTTTTCTCTATGATTTGTATGTTCTTAATTTCATTGATTTATGCCTCACCTTTATTATTTCCTTCCTTCTGCTTGCACTGAGTTTAATTTGCTCTTTTCTTAGCTTCTTAAAGTTATCCAAGATCTTTTTCCTTTCCTAATATAAGCACTTAATGCTATCAGTTTTTTTGTGTGCACTACTTTAGCTGCAACTCACAAATTTTATATTTTATTTGCATTTTCATTCTATTCAAAATATTTTTAAATTTCAATGTTGACTTCGTTTTTGACACATGGGTTATTTCAAAGTGTATTGTTTATCATCCACATATTTGGAGGTTTTCCTAATCTTTTTCTGTTATTATTCTAGTTTAATTCAGTTGGGGTATAACATGCTTTGTATGATTTCATTTCTTTTAAATTTGTTAAAGTTTATTTTATGGTTCAGAATATGATCTATCTTGGTGAATGTTTCATGTGTATTTGAAAAAAAAAAGAATATATTCTGCCATTGGATAGGTCAAGTTTCGTTGGGTTTAATTGGGTTACCTAGGTCAATTAGGTCTTCCATAGCCTCTCTAATTTTCTATCTACTTGTTCTATCGATGACTAAGAAAGGACCATTGAAATCTCCAACTATAACTCCAGATCTGTTTCTTCTTTCAGTTTTATCGATTTTTGCTTCACGTGTTGAAGCTCTGTTGTTAGGTGACTGCACATTTGAGATTATTGTCTGGTTAGTGAATTGACTCTTTTATCACTATATAATGCTCCTCTTTTTCCTGGCAATATTTTTTGTTCCGAGGTCTACTTCATTTGATACTAATAACCAGTCCCGCTTTCTTTTGATTAGTGTTTTCATGATATGTCTTTTTCCATCCTTTTAATTTATCTTTGTCCTTGTAATTAAAGTAGGTTTGTTGTAGACAGCATTCTTTTATACAGTATGACAATCTTTGTCTTTTAATTAAGTTTAAACTGTTTACAGTTAATGTAACTATTAACCATTATGAACCATTAAATTCACCACCATCCTGTTGTTCTCTGTTTAGGTTTGCTTTTAAAAGCCATCTAAAGGCAGTGCTTGTGCTGTAATTGCACTAGTGATTTGTAACAAATTCAAATGACAATAAGAACACAGCCTTTTTGGGCCATCTTCTAGTTGGCAGGGAGTCAATAGCCCACCGAATGGTTATTACAAATAAATAAGGAACATGTTACTATGTACTTAACCCAAAGGGTTAGTGCATCTTCAGACTGCGGGAGAAGACAGCAACGGGGTCTAAAGACTCGGGGCTCTGACCAGCTCTACCCCTTGCTAGAAGTGCAGATTTGGGCAAGTTACCTAATCTCTCTGAGACACGGTTAAATAGACAAAATAATACCATCTTCAAGCAAGTAGAGGAGCTATCTCTGAATCAGGTAGAATTGGGAGGGAAAAAAATCTCTCCACTTGGGGATAGTTCCTCAGAGAAGATGGAATTTCTGAATGTGTGTGGTTGATAAAAGGATTTGCTAAATAGTCACAGGAAGATTGGGAGTATTTTTGTAGACAGGGAGAATAATTAGATCATATACACAAATCAGCGACGGTTGCAAGAATGGAAATGAGGAACTAGCAGCTTCAACTAATGCAGAAGGTTGGCGAGAAGATTTTAATTCAATGGGGCTTGAAGATCAACTGGATTAGTGGACAGAAAAGAAGAGGTCTAGGATCACTTTCAAGCTTCGGATTTGGGAAGCCAGGTAGTTGGTGGTTCCTTTCACCGAGATACGAAACACAGGAGGACAAGTTGGAGGGGGCAGGTTTACCAACAAAAGGAATATCAGTTTTAAATCAGAGTCAGTAAATTTCGAGGTGTCTGTGACAAGCCAAGATGGAGATGCCAGCAGGTGGCTTGATCTATGTATCTGCACCTGGGGAGTGGTCGGCGCTGGACTCGGAAGCTATCGACACAGCAGGTGGATGCCGAGCCACAGGGGTGGGCAAGTGTAGACTGAAAATGGGGGAGGAAGGAACCTGGAACATTAATGAGGATGCCTCCGGCTGTTAGTAAGGAAAATCCCAACTGAAATTGGTGTAGACGGCCATCGTCTCACACAGCTGGGAAACGAAAGGCTCAGGTTAACTCAGTGGCTCTGAAAGTGAAGGGCAAGGATTCTCCCCATTTTTCTCACCTGCCTTCCTCAACGTGGTGGAGTCTTTTAAGGTGGAATTCCTTTGCAGTTCCAAGACGGCTGCCGCAGTGTCGAGCATCCCTGCGAAGATGATCACTCCGGGGCAGCAAAGCACCTGTGCGTGGGTCCTCGAGAGTAAAACCCTTTCCCAGAAACTCTGCAGCAGCACCCAACTCCTTTGTTGGCAGGATGTGGTCACACGCCCACCCCAACAATCGCCGGCAAAGGATGGTGTTACCCTGGGGGTGGGTACAGTCAGGATTCACCCCTCCGGCTGCAGAAAGTGCAGCTGCCCCAGGAGCGCTGGGCCACCTGACACCCGAGCAAAGGAAAGCAGCGAGGAACGACTGTCTGTTGGATGGAAGCCGGCAGCCTCCCACTCCCTGGAGCGCAACGCCTGAAAGACGGCAGAGGAAGAGATGCTAGAGCAGTCTGAGGACGCTGACGTCCGGGGCCACAGAAGCCAAGGACGAAGGTACCTGGAAAGAGAGCGTGACTGTTAAGAAAAGGCCATGCAGAGAGACCGGAGCAAGGTCTGTAGTGACAGTCTTACGCCAGCCTCAGTGTCTGCTCCGCACCACGGTGCTAGTCCGGCCAGCGCCGGTGGCCTTCTCAAGGCCCCCCTGGATGACTTGGCCCCTCCCGCACAGAGCAGTCGGGGCGCGAGAGCGCCTGCCCTAAGTGTGCGCCGAGTGGACACCCCTCCTCCGCCCAGTCTCCTGTCTCCTCCCGTATCTGAGTTCTCCCCTGCCGCCAGCCCTTTCCCCTGGACCCGAGCTAGCGAGGACGCCTGCACACTGGAAGCTCTCCTGCGTCCCCAGCTGCGGTTCCCCCCTCCCTGGCGGGGCGGCGGGTCCTCTCGCAGGAGCCGTCCACACCGGCTGTCTCTGCTCTCGCCTCAGACCCACGTCTCAGCGCTGCAGTCTGACTCCCGCGCACAGCTCCGCGGCGCCCTTCTGCACATCACCGGTGACCTCTTGTGCTAAACCCAGTGATGTCTCTACAGCACTGAGCACCAGAGAGTCCGCTGGGCCCAGGGACCCCTGAAATGCCCTCGGCTCCTAGCTGGCCCTCACAGTGAGACCGTCCACGAGCTATGGTACGGCACAGTGGTCAGGAACGTGGCCTCTAGAGCCAGATTGCGCACGTTCGACTCTTGACCACTTACCGCATGATCTAACTTCCGTGTGCCTCAATTTCCTCATCTGAGACATGGGGATAATGTTAGATGCTAGCTACCTCCTAGGGTGGTCGTGAGGCTTAAATGACAGAGTATCTGTAAACTTCTAGGAACAATGCCTGGCGCACAGCAAATACCCAGTGATTAGCTATTGCTGTCCCTGGGTAAGTGCAGACTGACAGAAAGTTGCAGAACAGTGCACATTCACCGCGTTCCTTTCCCCAGCGTGCCCTCGTGGTAACATCTAACTATAGCGCGATGCCCAAAACCAGCAGCCTGACATTTGCACAAGACTCCTCACTGAACGACAGACCTCATTCCAATTGTGCCATTTCCCGAGTTTAAAGGCAGTTTGGCAAGTCAGGGTTGAGATCCATCCTTAAGGGCCTCCTGAGACAAATGCAGGCTTCCCTGGCTGGCCCTTCAGGTGCCTTCGGCCTCAGTCTCTTCCCAGGAGAGCTTCAGAACCAGAGAGGGCTTGCCCGAGGCAGCATCCCTTATTTCAGTTCTTTTAAAAAGCATATTCTCGATACAATGAAACGTACATTTTAATCACAAGCATTTGTTGTTGAACCGTATTTGGTCAAGAGCAGTGACCAAGTTCTCACCGCCTGGGCAGCTCTCGTATCTGCTGGGTGATGGAGCCGAGGAACTTTCCACCTCACTGGGCACACGCGCTGAGTTGCTTCTGCCAAGGGCAGACGGATTTGGGCTGGTTCGCTCTCCTCTCAGTTTGTCTACACAAGGCTATGATTTAAGCCTACGGCACAGAGCTGATGGACCCACAAATGGACCAAACTTACCAGCTTGCCCTTGCTACAAACACCAAGGCAGAATCAGACCCTTCTTGGTCCCGCTTGTGGGTTTGTTGGAATGAGACATGCCTAGGTTCTGCGTGTGTGCAGCCAGCTCAACTACACTTCGAGTAATTACCTCGTCTCTGTCACAAGAACAGGCTTCACCAAACGCTTACGAGAGGCCAGGTGTTCAGAGGCTGAGACCGACCGGGACAGGGAGCAGTGCACGTTCTACTACATGCGATCTTCTTTTCTCAAAGGTTCCTCGGTTCCAGATTAACAGGTTTCCAGGGCACTGTCCCCCATCTGCTCTGCCACCAGCCAGTCGCGGTGACTACCGTGTTAACGACATAATGACAGGCCCTCAGATCACGTCCCGACCCACCCTTCACTGCAGTCGTGGGCCTAGTGACAAATCCGCGACAACAAATGACCTACAAGTACTTTCTCTCTCCCGGGTAATGTACGTCAGTCATGCAAAAAAAACAAACTAATTTTAGGCAGCTTGTTTCACAGCCAGACAAGCGAGGCTCACCTCTGTTTGTTGTGTCATCAACTAGTGTTCACCCTTCGCATGTCAAAAACTTCAAGCAATTAGTTAAATAAGACCACGTGCCAACTTGAGGCACCCGGTGGAGGTCGGTCGCGGAGAACGATCCCTTCACAAGGAAATCACAGTAATTCTCCACGCAGGCCCTCAGCCCAACCACGTTTCAAACCTAGTTCATAGACTATTAATAGAAATATGATTTTGTGGCCATAACACAATCTACAGATCGTGTAGTCTTAGGGTTTTTTTTTTTTGACAGTTTTGCTACATTGCCCAGGCCGGTCTCAACTCAAGCTCCTGGGCGCAAGTGATCCTCCTGCCTCAGCCTCCCGATTGGCTGGGACTGAAGACCCAGGCTGGTCGTAGCTGATTGTTATTTGTACTTTCTTGTATTGTGCTCCTTTCCATCTCCACGGACAACTGAAAATTCATTTTATCCCTGGCTCTACGTGTTTCAGAGTTTCTGTGAGAATCAAATGAAACACTAATCCAGGACAATGAGCTATAAAAATGTAAAATATTATTTGCAACTTTTTCAAAAGGACAGTTTCCTTTAAAAATCTAGAGAGACTAAACTGAGTTTCAGCTCATCACACGATGGTCTGCTGGGCCATCATCTGGGCAAGACAGGCTGTAACTAGTCATGAAGACACTGGCAAAATGCACGCACGATAGCCAGCCCCGACGACACTGCGGAGACTAAGAAAAGTCAGTCCTGGTCCACTCTCACAAAACCATGCTCACTGGGGAAGAAACCCAGAAGTATACTGGAAAACCAAAGAACAAAAATTTAATCAAACTCAAGAGCTATAAACCACACTAAAACTTCTTGCGAATTCCAACCTTTAACCCCTAAACTACCCTACTGAACGAGAATGTACTTTTGCTAATACTACAGTTGACAGACACTAACGCAAGAACTAAGATTGAGTTGTAAATATAAAACAGACCACAGATTGCTGAATTGGCCACAAATGCCCATGACAAAACTTTTTTTTCTTAAATTCATCTTTGAGGCTGTTTCCTGAGACCACACCTGGTACCAGGTACTCTATCGGTCAGGAAGAGACACAAATAAGGTATTTCTAAACCGAGGAATTTAATACAGGGAACTAGCTACACAGTCGTTCAAACGCGAAACCAACAGAAAGGGAACTTAGCAATTAGTAATGAAAGTAGCTACTCCCCCTAGGGCTGGGGGAGCAAAGAGAGAGGGTGTTGCCACAATGTTGAAGCTCGGAGGGACCCCTGCAAGCTGGGCTGAGCTTCTGAGGAAGGTGCTCAGACCGAGGGACGGACCGCCAGGCAGGACACTGACAAGCGCAAGTGAGTACCCCGGAAAGGGCTCAGCGAGGCCGGAGCTGGGGTCCTGCAGGACGCTGGCAGTCAGAGCCGACCCTCTGCTGGTACCGCAGGGAGGCTGGCGGGATGGCAAGCAGGCCCCTTCTTCCCGCCATCCAGCTCCCTCGAGCTTCTCCCACCAGCGGATCTTAACAGAAGAGCAAGAGGGCTTGGCAAATACATTTGAGTCCCAGCCCCAGCATCACAGAGCAGAACAGACAAGCAGGCTTGCACCTGGGAGAACGGGTAACTGGCACCAACAGCGATCAGTCGTGGGTGATGCAAGTACACACATCAAATAATCTTTTCTTGAGGACACCACACACACCCCCCATCAAGCGCACAGTTCGGTGGCACGAGAGTGCGTTCACATTGCTGGGCTACCATCGCCACGGTCCATCTCCACAACCTTCCCGTCATCCCCAACTCAAACTCTGAACCCTCTAAACACCACTCCCAGCTCCTCCCTCTCCCCAGGCCCCGCAACCACCACTCTACTTTCTGTCTCTGAATCTGACTGCTCCATACACCGTGCAAGTGAAATACAGCATTCGTCCTTTCTGACTGGCTTACTTCATTGGCGTAACGTCTTCCAGGTTCATCCACGTTGTAGCATGTGTCAGGATTTCTTTCCTTTTTAAGGCTGAACTACATTTCATAGACATTTGGTTTTTTTCCACCTTTTGGCTACAGTGAATAACGATGCTATGAACATGGGTGTACAGTATCTGCTGGAGTCTCTGCTTTCCATCTTTTGAGCATATACCTAGAAGCTGAATTGCTGGATCATGGCAGTTTTATGTTTAACCCTTTGAGAAACCACCAAACTGTTTTCCATTGTAAAGAAAACTACACTTTTCCTATCTAAAACACTCAAAAGACTAAAGCGTGGAGTTAATATGGTCATATAACAACTGATAATTGCATAAATAAATATGGCAACTCAACTGTCATTCATAAATACAAAATTTTATTTGCACTTCATTAGTGTAGAAAGACCACAATGCTTTTCATACCACAACACTCAAGACACGCCAAGTTATTCAAATACATAATTACTTATTTACCTTGACTAAACGAAACAGTGCAGTTTAATAAAAGATATACCAAAGATAGAGTTCACAAATTATCAGACCAAAAAAAAAAAGGAAAAAAAAAGGAACACCATCTAGGCATAAATGGAGTAAGCTTCACCATAAAGAGGAGAAGTTTTCTCATTACAAAGATACAGGATGTTTAGGCAAATACACGTATGTTCTTTGATATAGTAAAATGTATCTCTTTAAAATTCCTTCAAACAGGATTTATTTAGGACAGCAGCGTTGCTTTAAAATCTTTTTCTATAGTTTCAAAAACATTTCTTTCGTTATTGACTCTTTGTAGTTCTTAAAAGGATAAGGTATGTCCCTTAGGAAACCATGAGAGAGATTCCGCGGCCTTAGGACCAAGTCAAATCCAACCGTCTAACTAGCAATATTCTACCATTACCTTACATTAATAAATAACCTTCAATGACGACCATGAATGGAGCTTTGCTTTGTGGCAGAAACACTCCAATACTTCAAAGATGCTACAGCTGGGGGAAATGTCTTGTAAATAAAGAAAAAGCACTTAAGATAGCTTTTTTCCAAAAAGTCTCTAGTTTTACAAATTTTCTTTAAAACAGCAAGCAAAGCACCACGTTCTCTCTTCTTATCAGAATATCTTCTGTCCTCATAATATAATTAACAAGGACAATTATATTATTTATTTCAAGAAACACTATACCTTTCATTGTCCCATTCTTCATATTAGAAGTACTAGGTTTCCTAGTGTATGCACACTAGACACCGGGGTAATGAAAGAATATAATAATTTGGAGGGAAATAGGTAATTTATAACCAAAACTTACCCAGGATTGCATATTTGCATATTTACAAGTTAGTGTATAGCTCTGACTTGGATTACAAAGTGCGAAAGGAAATTGTCAAAATGATTGTAGTGCAGAATAGGACGTTTCCCCTCTCCAGGAACTATTTCCACTTTGTCTCTAAAGTAGCAGATCAACAGCACCGGACGTGCGGTCGTGGCGGAGGCAGCTCTGGCGGTATCTCGGGCTCTGGTTGTAACGAGAGGATACTATTGGACAGCTCATTCCTTAAGATATCCAGAGGCATCTAAAGGTTAAAGAGAAAAGACAAACACACTTTAACCTGATAAGGCACATTACAGTTGACCCTTGAACAATCTGAGTTTGAAGTGCATGGGCCCATTTATGTGGACTTTTTTCAATAAAAGTTATGCTAAGCGTGCCTACCTCCCCCACCCCCAAGAGAGTAAGACCAACCCCTCCTCTTTCTCTGCCTACCTAATGTGACAATCACAAGGATGAAGACCTTTATTATGATCCACTTCCACTTAACAAATAACAAATGTATTTTCTCTCTTTTATGATTTTCTCAGTATTTTTCTCTAACTTACTTTATTGTAAGAATACAGGATATAACACATATAACATACAAAACGTGTGTAAATCAACTGCTTATGTTACTGGTATGGCTTCCGGTCAACAGCAGGCTGTTAGTAGTTAAGTTCTGGGGAGTCGAAAGTTACATGCAGATTTTTGACTGTGTGGGGTATCCCTAATCCCTGTGTTGTTCAAGGGTGAACTGTAAATACTTTGCAAATTATACACTTATATAATCACAAAGTATTGTTATATAAACCTCTCTGATCATCAAAGATTAATTAGACATTAAAATATTAAGCCAAAAAACAAAAAACAAAACCAAACCAGGTTCAGGGCACTGCATGTCCCAACACCCAACACCAGGTACTCTATAGTCAGGAAGAGTCTATTTAATACCCTATGGTAGAAGAGATCTGACCATCCTCATAAACATTTATTTTCACAGTGCCCAGTATAATGAAAATTTAATACATTAATAAATGAAAAAAATGGTCTGCATTCTAAGGACTTATATGCTTGCTAAAGAAAGAAATAACCTCTCTTGGCAATTATATAAACAACCATTTTATTAGAACCTTTTGAATGTTTGAACTGAGCACATTTCACTTAACATTAGTATAAATAACCTTCAGTTCTTACTAATAATCTTTGAAACTAAGCGTAAAGATGCCTGAATAAACTACTGCTGCTCAGTGAAGCTGTCCAGCAATTTTCTTGCAATTTAGCGTCATGGAAAGGCCTTTGCGAAGTGGCCCCCACCAGGCAGCAGAGCTCTGAGGGAGACACGCTCAGCTCCAAGGGGCTCTTCTCCGCGGAGACACCTGCACACTTTGCTAGGTCTCCGCTGTCTGCATCGAACTTAATTCTCATGGGAAAACAGGAAAAAAGAAAAACAAATGTCGCATAAACATTGCACAGTACTATACCTTGTTTAAGTCACTCCACCAAACCGTATTTCAAGGCTAAGCAAATACACTGCACGTCAACTCCGAGGACACCCAAACCCGAGATGGGAAACAGGCGTCGCTACAGCAGGCGGATGGCTCTGACCGAGTTAACAGCTACACCTGGTTCTTGAGCCTAAGTGTAACTCCTGTACTTTTGTGTCTAAATAAAAAATTCTCAACCACAAAGTAATAAAGGAAACAACAGTTTTCAGATGAAATATTTTCATGATGTAGATTCTTTTCTTACCTTTTTCAAAATGTCGTCGACGAGTTTCAGAAATATCTCGTCCACATTGAAGTTATCCTTGGCACTTGCTTCGCAGAACCGCATCCCAGTTATCTGCTGTGCAAACTGAGAGAAGATCCGCACCTGTTGCCTCTGTGTGGGCTGCCACCCGGACCAATGCCTGAGCGTAGGCCTGGCTTCTGGGGGAGAATCCCGGCCTCTGGGCTCAGCTTTCAGGGAAGCGATGGGACTAAAGGGCTGCAAAGTCCCATTTATGCCCAAATATAAAATTCCCAAGCGTAACAATTCTAACGTTATGAGGAACTAGCAAAACAAAACCCAACAGAATCGCCAGGGTGAAACCAGGACAGATCTGACATTTAACACGCAGCATTTCTCCATGACCGAATCCTTAGCAAACACGAAGGAAACTTAAAATACGTTAGAGCAAATCATGACAGCAATTTTATGGCTTAAAAAATCTTTCTCTATAAAATGTCAGGTTAGACGATAATGCTGTGTATACTAATCTGTTTATGTTTTCTCCCTCCATTTCAAAATGAAAATTTAAGGAAATAGTAAGTCAGGGAAAAAAAGTAAACAAATGAGAAGGATATAACTGAATGATCACTGTATCGATAATTATTTCATAATATAAAATAATAAGTGATTGATTAACAGAAAAAAACATGAAGTCTAAGCACTGAGTGTGGGGCCTGCACCCCCGGGACCCCCGTGCCTCTCACCTTTTCACCCTGTTGCCTGGTGATTTCTCTGTCCGTTTCACAGTCCAGCTTATTTCCAACTAAGAGAAGTTCTGCGTCCTCTGAAGCATACTGTGGAATTTTAAAAGAAGCTGCGTTTCAAAGACGGCACTGGTCACGTACTGCAGAGGAGAGGTAAACCTACACAATGCTTTCCGCTCGTTTGCGTTTGTGTGGTCACGTCCACCATCTGTGGGCGCAGGGTGTGCGAGACAGGGCTCACCGTGTCCTGGAGAGCAGCCTGGTCCCAGGCACCAAGAATCACGATGCTCTTGTCCCTTGACCCAACCAATCCTAAGACTCCATTCTAATGAAATGATTCAAAACACAAGCAAAGCTCTATATGCAAAATGGTCATCAACTGAAAAAAACCTAGAAGTCCCA
>CAUYSK010004706.1:0-48288 GCA_963575035.1 Avahi laniger | reverse complement strand
AGACCAGGGTTACAGATCCGGGGAGGAGGAGAGCAGGAGCCGTGAGCCTGGCTTCCAGACCCTCGGAATGGCCGCGTGGTTCCAAAGGGCACGTGGGGAAGCTGCCGGGAAACGCCGTGGGGTCAGCTTTCAGTGCGGCCTCTAGAAGGCCTTTGTGATGGAGCTTCCCGGATGTATAGGGGACGAACTCCCCCCGCTCCCCATCACTGGGGGTGTGTATGCAAGCAATGGCTGGGCACTAGGCCAGGCTGCTGCAGAGGGATTTCCTGCCCTGGCAGGGGGTGACTGCATGACCCGAGAGTCCCCCAGCCACAGAAGGCTCTGATCCTGGACAGGGTTTGGGGCTGTGCGTGAGCAGGGCTGCAGGGGCTGTCCGCCCTGCCTTTCTCTGGGGGAGGGGCTGCAGGAGGGGCTCTCTGAGGCTCCAGGGGCTTCCAGCAAGCGGATGCTTCCTTCAGTCAGCAAACTTTTCCTGAGCACGGCTGTGTTCCAGGCAGCACGCTGGCCTGATCTCAGCAGAGACCCCGTCTGTCCGCTCACTCCTCTGCCTCGCCCCTTCCAGGAGCCCGCACACTTCCCCCGGACGAGTTCCTCTTCACGCCGGTGGTGGTCGCCTGCTTGTCCGTCATGGCCTTGCTGCTGCTGCTGCTCTTGCTGCTCTTGTACAAGTACAAGCAGGTGAGCCGGAGTGGGGCAGCCGGGTGCCTGGATGAGCCTGGTGCAGGCTGGCAACGCCAGGCTGCACAGATCCACCCCTCTGCCCCCTCACACACTCATTCTGTCAGTCAGTCAGTCAATCAGCTAACAGCTCTTTGGTGGGCGCCTATGGCGTGCCAGCTTGGGCCAGGTGCCGGGTGGCCTCTCACGCTCTGCCCTCGTGGGGTTTAGTGTCTAGTGCAGGAGATGGTCGCTAACCACACAGCCATGAAAGTAAGGGTACAGACTATAGAAAGGGGCTGTGAGGAGAGGAACAGGATTCCGGGAGAGCATAGACATGGGATCCTGTCCCAGCCCGGGGGCACCAGCATAGAGCAGGTGAGATGGGCACACAGCGAGCACATCCCCGGGGCCAGGCCTGAGTCTTGCCCGCAGGTAGTGTGTCTAGTGAGGAGGAAGGCCTAGGACCATGATCATCATCTTCCTTATTTAATGTTATTAACCAGAATTGCCACTTACTGCATGTTGCTCATTTAGTGCATTGCCTGTTACTATGTGTGCTCGATAAGTGATAGCAAATTTAGGGGCATTTTTTTTTTTTAGAGATGGGGTCTCGCCATGTTGCCCAGGCTGGACTCAAACTCCTGGGCTCAAGCAAGCCTCCTGCCTCAGCCTCCTGAGTCGCTGGGACTGCAGGAGTGCTAGGGGCATTTTTACGAAGCATGTTACCGACATCATCTCATCTAATGCTCTCAGTAACCACGGTGTGCAGACAGTGTCGCTAACTCAGTTTATGGATTTGGATGCCGGGGTTCCGAGAGGCTGGGACAGTTGCCCTAGTCTTCGTAGTCAATGGCAGAGTCTGCTTCCCAACCCTGACGGGACTAACTTCAAAGCCCTGTTTTCAGCATTATGCGAAACACTGAATTATTTTACCCTCACAACAACCCAGGGAGGCAGGGAGTATGATAGTCGGCATTTCGCCCATAAGAAACTGGGGCTCAGCAAGGTTAAAAGTCCTGCCCAGGGACTGAGGGGTGTGGTTGGTGTTGGGGCCCAGGGCCCTCTGGCCACAGAGCCCTCGGCCTCCCCCACCTGCCTGTACAAAGACGAAGCGCAGTGTGATTAGATGCTGAGGGCTTGGGGTGGTGTGAGGTGGGGACGAGAGACTGCCTGGAGGAGGTGGCTTGGCATCGGTGGGACGGGCCCTGGAGCGTGGGGATGCATCAGGGGAGGGGAGACAGCAGAGTGTGAGGAGGGGCAGGCGAGGGGAAGACCAAGGTGAGTTCTGGAAATGTCGGTGCCTGGAAGAGGAGGCAGAAGGGAGTCAGGCTGTGGGTCTGAAGGGCCGGACCCCGTCCTGCAGGTCCAGGGTCGTCAGTGGGTCTGAACCAGGCAGTGATGTGATTAAGGGGTGAGTAACCCACCTTGTGTCCCCTTTGCTGCCTTTTCCTCCCCACACCTGCTTGGGAGTTTTGTGAGCAGAGGACTTGGAGTGGGCGGGGTGGATGGGAAGTGGGGGGAACCCCGGGGGGAATAGGGTTGGGCTCGCTATGCTTCTGCCAGCACGAAACATGAGAAGGCAGCTCTGAGGGCAGCCCCCAAGAAAACAGGACCCCAGGTCAAGACCTCAGGGATCAAGGCCCAGCTTAGACACTGTTTTGCCCTGTGACTTTGGCTGATTCACTGCCCTCTCCAGGCCTCAGTTTCCCCTCCTGTACAATGGGACTGGGATACTTTAACAGCTCCTCCTCCTCCGATATCCCAAGAGCCTACTGTCTAGATTAAGAGCCAGGGACTGGGAGTTCAATGGATCCGGGTCCAAATCCTGCCTCTGCCAGTGTCTCTGGCTATGGGATGATGGGAAAGGTGGTGTCTCTAAGCCTCTGTTTCTCCATGTGTGAAACAGGGTTAGTGAGGCACCAGGCTGTCGTGAAGATTCCATGGCACGATGCGTGCAGAGGACTTGGCAGGTGCAGGCAGTGCCCAGTGATGGAGCTGCGTGCCCTCGGCCCAGGAGGAAGTTGATTGGGGAACCAAAGTTAGCTCATGTCTCTTGGGATTGGAAGTGGGTCTGACGTTGGGCATCTCCATGACTACACACCCAAAGTGGTTGTTGGGCCCTGCTCACCCACCTCCAGGGACAAGACCTCATTCACGCTCGTGGCCACCCGTTCCTTCTCTGAGCAGCTCAGACTCAAGCGGAGTTCTTCCTTATATGGAACTGAATGCTGCCTCCCCGGGCCCTGCCGAGATCCCAGAGGAGGCCTAGGTCCCCTGCAGTCCTTTCTGCCTTGGGCTGACCACCCCCCTGGCTGTGGGTTAGGAACGCCGTTTTCTCTCTCCACGGGACCATTTTTGGAAGAGGTACTCCCAGTCACCAACTCATTTCCCATCCAGCCATCCGGCTGCCCCTTATTCCATGCAAGGCCAAGAGAAGACCTGCAGCCTCGGGCTACCCTCTTCTCCAACAGCCATGTGCAGACCCTTTGGCTGCCCCAAGCTGAGGTGCCCGCCCATGGGACAAGACTGTGGGGGTCGAGACAGCCGTGCCCTGCCTCAGCCTGCAGTGCCGTCCTCCCGGGCCTCGCCCATGCGGTTCTGAGCCCCGCTGCCCAGGCCTGGGGAAAGGAGCAGGCCGTCGGGAAAGGTTGTTTCTGCCTTAGAGCTGAGTCATCACCTTTCTGTCCCCAGAGAGACCACAAGGGGGGCCACGGCGGGGAAGAGAAAGGGCAGGAGTCAGCGGCTGGAGGCCCCGGAGAGACTGGGATTCTGGGGCTGGGGCTGAGCTCTGAGGATGGGCAGGAGGGACCTCCAAAATTTCCAGGAGGGATCACTCAGGTCTCTGCCTTTCTGAGACAGAGAACATCTGCCTGCCCAGAACCAGCAGGCCTCGATGGGGAGGGTGACCGGGACTTTGGCATTTCCATGTCCACTTCAGAGGCCAGGGCGCAAGTCCCGGGTGGGCATGGGGCTTGGGCCCATTGTGACGAATGAGGAGATCGAGTGTCTGGCCTAGAGCCCTACTCGCAGGAAGTGCTCAGCAAGCTGTCATCGTATCACTCCTATGTTAATGGGAAATCTGGCCTGAGGCGGCCCGTCCCACCCCCTCACTGATGGCCGTCCTTCAGAAGAGAGGCTCCCTCCAGCTAGATGGCAGCCTCCCTCGTGCCCCGGGAGGTTGACGGTTGACCAGCAAGCAGGGTGGATGGTGGGGATTCCCAAGGCAGGCGGGAGGGAGCTCAGGACTCCTCCAGGTTCAGGAGTCTGGGAGTCAGAGATCTGAGATTCCAACCAAACCTCTTCCTCCTTGATCCCCCTCCCTCTCAGTGATGTCCCCAAGGCAGCTGGGGTGGCAGCGAGGGGTGGTGGTAACTCGGCCAGCTGCAGAGGGGCAGAGAAAGGAGAAGTGGTGAGGAGAACAAACAGCCGTGGCCACAGAGGCTCACTGGAGATGGAAGTGGCCAGGAAAGGTCAAAGAAGCCCCTCCTCACTCTCCGTCTCTGTCTTCTGGGTTGGGAAGGCACCGCACGCAGGGTTTCACTCCTCGGAGACGCAGGAAGTCTTTCCCTACGTCCCAAGCTATAACTCGGATGTTCTTAAGTTGATTTGAAGTCTTCCCTCCTCAATCAGAGCCCAGAAGTTCTTCTTTATGTCTAACTGCAGTCTTTTCTAACTACCATCTAGATTCTAGAAGTTCTTCCTGGTGGCTATCTGAAAGCTTTTCTCTCAACCTGGCAAGACTTGCAGCCGTGGGCCACCCTACGCCCCAGCAGCTGCCCACACTCCCTCTAGCTCGGGTGCCCAGGGCAGGAGCCCAGCTGCGGGCACAGCCGAGCTGGTCCCCGTCCCCAAGGCCTGGCCGGAAAGAGAGTTGGTCTGCTGACCCAAGGCCTCAGTGTCCTCCACCGCCCCGGCCCAGCTTCCACTTTCCCCCTAAACTTGGTCTTCCATCAGCACTTCTCATGCGCAGCCCTTGGCATGGTGCCCCCCGTGCAGCTGCCCCCGGGCAGGAAACAGAGGCAGCCACTCCTGCTCCCCGGATCCTGGGGCTCTGCCTCTGCTGGCTGCTTGGTGACAGTATGGAAAGTGTGAGAAGGAGCCCTCAGGTCCTGGCCATGCAGAAGCTCACCGTGTAGTGGGCAGGCTGGCTGTCTCTCGCTCTCTCTCCAACGTGCAGTCAGATGGCTACTCACCTGCTTCCAACCCTCAGGCCCTCTCAGTGTAGTTGGAAGGAAATCTATTCGCCTCCTCAGCCTTCAAGACCTCCAGCTTCACCTCCCTCAAGCCAGGCTGGCCACTTTCCTGTAGCTCAAACTTGCCAGAATCCTTCCCACGCAAGGCTGCAGCGTGTGTGTGTGCTGTGCCTGGGAAATTCTCCCTCCGGAGGTCACGTGGCTGGCTTTCCAGGGGCCTCTCCTGACTCACTCGTACCTAACACACTCTATCCCATTACCTTGCTTTGTTTTTTTCACAGCTATTTGAAAACATCCTGCATGTATATGTATTTGCGTTTAATGCCTCCCAGCGCCTATAATGCAAAATCCGTGGGGGCAGGGGCTGACACAAATAGGAAACTATTTGGACGGGACTATTATTATTCAGCCTTTAAAAGGAAGGCAATTCTGACTCATGCTGCAACATGAATGAACCTTGAAGACATTATGCTAGGTGAAATAAGACAGTCATGAAAGACAAGTACTCTGCGATGCCATGCATATGAAGTACACAGAGCAGTGACATTCAGAGAGAGAGAGTAGAAGCACAGCTGTCAGCGGCAGGGCGGAGGAGGGAATGGGAAATTGTTCTTCGAAGGGTCCAGAGTTGCAGTTTTGCAAGATGAAAAGAGCTCTGGAAATTGGTTGCACAACAATGCGAATGTACTTAATGCTGCCCGACTATACTCTTAAAAATGGTTGAGAAGGTAAATTTTATGTAACGTATGTTTTACCACAATTAAAAATAAAAACAAAATATTTGGATGGGAAAGTAGGTGGGTGGCTTGATGGACGGATCTCAAGTTCCACCCTCCCTTCTGGCTCAGGAATGATCAGAGCTGTCAAGCTATCAAGAACCCTCAGAGGGGGTTCTCCTGTCCAAGGTCTTCAGTGCACAGATGGGGAAACTGAAGGGCTTGGAGAAGGGAAGGTCACGCAGTAAGGCGGAGTCAAGGGGCGACATGCGCTCGGGGCCACGTTCGTGAGACATCGTGACTCTCTTAGACACAGTTGCCACACGCTGCTTCTTCTCCTGCAGAAGCCCAAGTACCAGGTGCGCTGGAAGATCATCGAGAGCTACGAGGGCAACAGCTACACCTTCATCGACCCCACCCAGCTGCCCTACAACGAGAAGTGGGAGTTCCCCCGAAACAACCTGCAGTTTGGTGAGGCGGGGCCTCAGCGCCCCCGTGCCCTTCTCTCACGGGCTGGCGGGGCTGCGGGGAGCTCCGAGCCCCTAGAAAGAGGCTGTGTGTGTGTGTGTGGCAGGTAAGACCCTCGGAGCCGGCGCCTTCGGGAAGGTGGTAGAGGCCACGGCCTTTGGTCTGGGCAAGGAAGATGCTGTCCTGAAGGTGGCTGTGAAGATGCTGAAGTGTGAGTGAGGGAAGGGGCCGAGGGAGGGGACGGGAGCTGCTGTATGCTGGGCCTGGGCTGGCCCTGTCGTCGCAGGTGGCATTGCCCAAACCTCAGCCTATTGGAGCCCGGGGGACAGAGCTGGGGTTGGGGGTGAGGACTTGGCCATTCTCGTGGGCTCCAGGCTCCTCTGACTCCCGGTTCCGAGGAGGTCTAGGCTGAGCTCTGGGTGTGGAGGGGCATCCAAGGAGGCTGGGGTGCACAGAGGCCACTAGCCACAGCCTGGTCACAGTTTGGCCTTCTGCCACCCTGAGACCAGCCCAGTGACAGGCCCATCCCTCCTCTCTCCCTCCCTAATTCCTATCTCTGTCTGCATTTCTCCTCCCTCTTTTGGCCGGGTCTCTGGGTACCCCCTGTCTGCTCCCCTGGGGCTCTGCATTTGGCCCCTGTCTATGTGGCTTTCTGTGTCCCGCCCTCTCCCATCTGTGGGACCTGTGGCCCCATCTCCCAGCCACTGCTCACGCTGACGAAAAGGAGGCACTCATGTCAGAACTGAAGATCATGAGTCACCTGGGCCAGCACGAGAACATCGTCAACCTCCTGGGAGCCTGCACCCACGGAGGTGAGTGCCTGGCGGGGACCCGGCCCAAGGTCCTGAGCTAGACTTCTGGACTAGTCAGGAGTGGCTTGTGGGCGTTGCAGAGAGTTCCGCGGAGCTCTGCCAGTGGTCCTCAGCCGTGGGCATCGGAGCACCCAGAGGAGGAGATGAAAGAGCGCATTCCTGAGCCCTGCTTCCAGGGAGCCCAACTCTGGGGGTCTGGAGTGAAGCCCCCATGCAAAGATGCCTGGACACTCACCGCAGGGTCCATGGAGGTGCCCCACGGAGGATTTTTGGGACTCCTGGTGCCCCGTCGTCTTCACCTACAACAGCTTTGGCCTATATGGAGCTGCCACAGATTCCTTTAAAGAAAGAATTCTTGGGCTGAATTTTTTTTGCAGTTCCTCTGCTTTAAACAGATGGGGCTACTGAGGCACAGAGAAACTTGCTCAGAGAGCAGGCTTAGAACTGGGACATGTCGTGTCCCAGGCCAGGGGCTCACTGCCCCCAGCCGCATGATCCTGTCCACGTGGGAAGCACTCACCACCTCCCTCACCCCCCAACCCTGGCTGCCCTAGGCCCCGTCCTGGTCATCACTGAGTACTGCTGCTACGGGGACCTGCTCAACTTTCTGCGAAGGAAGGCTGAGGCCATGCTGGGACCCAGCCTGAGTCCGGGCCCAGACCCCGAGGGGGGCACCGGCTACAAGAACATCCAGCTGGAGAAGAAATATGTGCGCAGGTAGTACCCGGACAAGGGGGCCAGGCGTGGGGGGCGGGGCCCCGGGTCTGTCTGCGAAGCCAGCTCAGGGCTGTGCGGCCCTCACTTACCCCGTGCCATGGGAAGCAGCCATCCCAGGTATTACAGGCAACTGTTTTTCTACTACCGATTCCCATTATTCAATAAATATTTGAGCAACTACCACATTCTGGGAGTGTGGAGGGCAGAGACAGGCAACTCACAGTCTGGCGGAGACATGTTAGTGAAATCACCCCTAATCTGTATAAAAGATCAACCAAGCTCCGTGCCTGGAGCCCTAGCCAGAGTGGGGCAAATCTGGGGGACAATGGCCCCCGTTCCTCCCACAGCACGTGCTGTTGGGGGCTGCAGGGCACTTGTTCCACTTAGGAGTAGCCAACAGCAATTCCCCACGTCACCACAGAGAAGTGGGGACAGAGTCTGACAGGAGACAAACAGCATGACCGTGCCAGGTCTTTGGTCCAGTTGGGCCTCAGTTTCCCCAGGCAAGCCATCAGAGTGTTGAACCGCTCTGGGTCTTTCCGGCTTTATTGTTCTGTGATGCTGTGATTCCTGGAAGCCATCCAGAGGCAGATGGACAGAGCCACATGGGGAATCAGAGAAAGGAAGTAGAAAGTTTCATGTTACCCATGAGTCAGGGCCAGAGGCAGAGCCCAGACTAGAAGTCTGCTCTCCTGACTTCTGGGCTGGTACTCACCTCACCACGCTGCTGTCCTGGAGGCCTCCATCTTGAGGGCTGGCGGGGCCCCAAAGCCAGGCTGCGAGGGGCCAGGACAGATCAGAACGAGAAGGGTGTACGTTGTGCCTTTATCCTAGATACGGTCAGCTGCCAGGCCTGCAAAGGCAAAAGGGGGAGGCGGCCATCTCTCTTCACCCAGTGTCCTCAAAAACGGGGGCCTGGCAGGGTCTGCTTCCTCCGCTGAATCTCTGGCCCCCCTCTGAGAGGGGGGCACACACTGGGCCTCTGCAGGCTGGAACCGTACCCAGAATGGGATAATTTCGAGGGCAAATAGCAGGTGAACCAATCCTGCCAGTGGGATCCCTAGAACAAATGTATAGTTTCCAGGGAGGGGATGGTTTTGCCATGGTCAGATTATAAATAAAATACTAGGTTCCCTTTCTGAGAGCACGAGCGTATGGGCATTGTCAAGGTGCACCTCTCTCATGCAGAGGGAACAGGAGGGAGGAGGGCAGGCGGGTGAGAGAAGTCATATCTGGCTGGAAGGTCAGAAGCAGGAGTGGCTGTTCAGTCTAGAGCGGTGCCACTCAAAATGCAGGCTCGTAGACATCACCTGGGACTGTTAGACGTGCACCATCTCAGGCCCAGCCACCCAGACCTGCTTATTCAGAGTCTGCACTTTAACATGAATTACACTTAAAGACGTTTAGGATGTTTAGGAAGTACCTCTCTAGACCAGTGGGCCTCAGCCCAGGCTGCACATTGGAATTACCTGGAGAGGTTTAAAACTGAATGACTGTGTTTTGCTTCTATTGTTTCTGACATAATTGATCTGGTGCTAAAAGCTCCCTGGGTGATTTCATGTGAAGCCAGGTATGAGAGCCACTATCCAGAGAAGAGAGGACTCAAAGAAGGGGCCCTAGAATATGCTCAAAGTTCAGCAGGGCTGTTATGGAAAAGTGGGAGCCAACTGCCCCGTGGCCCTTAAGGGTAGGACAAGGACCAGGAGGAAAATCCCAGGAACTGCCCAAAGATGGAGCAGGTTGTAGCTCCCTTACTAGAGATGGCCAAGCAGAGATCAACGATCACTCGGACAGAATGCGGCAGGAGGGGTTGTATCAGAAAGGGGTGCTCGAGTGGATTTTGAGGTCCCTACCCTTCCCTGCTGAGTGGCTAGGAGAGTTCGCAGGTGGGCAGGAGGCCAACGCCTGAGTTGGGCAGTGCAGTGTTGGGGACTGACCAGCCCCCACCAACCCTCTCTCCTATGTAGGGACAGTGGCTTCTCCAGCCAGGGCGTGGACACCTATGTGGAGATGAGGCCTGTTTCCACTTCCTCTTCAAACAACTCTTTCTCTGAGCAAGGTGAGGAGGTCCCAGGGCCAGGAGAGAGGAGAAGGGCTTTGGGGATGCTGGGGGCAGGGGAAGGCAGGGCTGCCCTGACACCTCTCCACACCCTAGACCTGGACAAGGAAGACGGACGGCCACTGGAGCTCGGAGACCTGCTCCACTTCTCCAGCCAAGTGGCCCAGGGCATGGCCTTCCTCGCTTCTAAGAATGTGAGTGGGAGCCGGTCCCAGCCTGTGGCTGCCCAGTCTCGAGGATGAGGGGGAGGAAAGGGGAGCGTGCAAGGGGGCAGGGGAGGAGCGAGTGCAAGAGAGCAAGTGGGCAGCAGCCTCGAAGGGCTTCAGGGGTGAGTGGGAGAAAGCTGTGCCCAGGGCGCAGCCTTCAGCATGGTGGCACCCCCACCCCGGGTGCCCGCGTCCCCAGTGTGCTGATGGCTGAGAAGGTACCAGCTCCAAGAACAGGCCTTATTCATTCGCATTTCCACTGAACAGTGTGAAAGAGAACAGTTGTCTCCCCTCATGGAGCAGCCTGGTGGGGATGACAGAACCTTCCTCATAGAGTGTGAGGATGTCAGACAACTATGAAATACACTCAGTCCAGAAATAAGTGTCCAGGGAATGGGAGCTCTTGCTACCATCCCTAGAACAGATTTGGGAGCCAACCATTTGACTGTTGGCTCTGCCACTTGCTGTGTGACTGTGAGCAACTACTTAAATTTTCTGAGGCTCCATTTCCATACCTATAAAAATGGGAATAACTACAGAATTGTTCGAGGGTAAAATAGGGTTACGCTGTGTGTAAATGCTTCGGAAAGCGCCAGGCACAATAAGGCCCAGAGCTAGCGGCTGCTGTTAGTGCAGACCAGAGACTGCTCGCAGCATGAGTGCTCGCTACCTCCGGGGCCTGAGCAGACTGCCGGGCAAAGGGCTAGAAGGGCCACGGCAGCTCAGGGTGATGGGAGTTTCTAAGCATTAAGTTGTCAGACCACACTACATTTTCTCAGACCCTGGGCCCTGGTAGACGTATGGACAGGAGCTCATGGTGAAGGACCAGAACTGCTGGCCACTCCCAAGCAGGGATCCCGAGGCCTCCTGGGGCCCTCCCTGCTCCTCCTGGCCTTGGGCTCAGGTAGAGCAGGGGCCGAGACTAACCCTGCAGAGCTTTCTCTCAGTGCATCCACCGGGACGTGGCAGCCCGCAACGTGCTGTTGACCAATGGGCATGTGGCTAAGATCGGGGACTTTGGGCTGGCTAGGGACATCATGAACGACTCCAACTACATCGTCAAGGGCAATGTGAGTGCTGAGAGGGAATGGGCCAGGCTGGGGAGGGAGCAGAGTCAAGGCCCAGAGTGACTGAGGACTGCCGTGCTAGGCCCGCCTGCCTGTGAAGTGGATGGCCCCCGAGAGCATCTTCGACTGTGTCTACACGGTGCAGAGCGACGTCTGGTCCTACGGCATCCTCCTCTGGGAGATCTTCTCACTTGGTGAGACACCGGGCCCAGTCCAGGGCTGACTCCTCTTACCCTACTGGTGTCTTGTACCTCACAGAGGAACCCGGTCAAGGGTGCTCCAGTGCCCAGGGCAGAGCAAGGAGTGCTGGGAGTGAAGGGATGGGCAAGGGTTCTCAAAACTCAGCGCTGCAGCTCCCACGTGGGCTGGGCAGGCCCCTCTCCCCACACGCATTCCTCTCTGGGCCCTTTCCTCATTTGTCTGAGCTTGTGCAGTTGCTGCTACCCAGAACGCGGTTACGCTCCTTTGTCTGAAACCTACCAATCCTTGAAGATGCAGCTTAAGTTACCTACCGGCTCCCATTTCCTGAGTCCTAGGCACAGGGACTTGTGTTAAGTGCCTGAATGCAAATGCACTGCTTTAACAATCTCAGGAGGTGCAAGCTCGCTGTCCCACTTTAATGACACACAACTGAAGCTGTGGTCTGTCTGATCCCAAAGCCTGTGTTGCAATTCTTGGAAAGGTGTGACAAGGCCTGGCTCTCTCCTTCCTAAAGCCTAAGCCCACTGCACAGTGCCAGGTACACAGCATGCACCGGACAGCAGGAGCTGCTGTCCCAGTGTCACAGTCCAGGTGGACACTGCACTCAGCCTCACTGAGACCTGTGTGGGAACGTAGAAAGGGGTAGGGGAAGCCTTGAGCATGGCCTCTCACATGATCTTGACCTTTGCAGGGCTGAACCCCTACCCTGGCATCCTGGTGAACAGCAAGTTCTACAAACTGGTGAAGGATGGATACCAAATGGCCCAGCCTGCATTTGCCCCAAAGAACATGTGAGCCAAAGAGTCCCAGGGAGGGAAGAGGATACCCGGGCGCTGGCTGTCCAAACGTTCCAGGGCCAGGCTTCATCTCTCCCACCGTGGACTCCAAAATAGCCCCCTCTTATAGAATTCAGGATTTCCACTGGTTTCCCAGGTAGCACGAGAGATGTTCTGAGAAGGCGGCTCTTAACTGGGGCTGGTCCTAGACTCATATAGACGTTTAACTCAGATTATTAGTGACCTCATGTGTCAAAATGGGGTTAATGAAAGTGCTCTTCTCCAAAGGTTACTATAGAGATTAAATGATAATGCGTGCCAAGGTTTATACTAAACTCGCTTTCGACTAGGTCTTTCTGTGGGTTGTGGGTAATGGTCCCCAGACCTGGGGAGCCATACATGGGCAACCTCTGTCCTGTCTCCAGATACAGCATCATGCAGGCCTGCTGGGCCCTGGAGCCCACCCACAGACCCACGTTCCAGCAGATTTGCTTCCTCCTTCAGGAGCAGGCCCAAGTGAACAGGAGAGAACGGGTGAGTGGGGCGAGGCTCAGGGTGGGCGGCTCGTTAAGCAGGCTGGGCTGGGCCTGATGGATCGGAACCAACGGTCCCTGGTCTCTTCCACCCTCAGGACTATGCCAATCTGCCCAGCAGCAGCAGTAGCAGTGAGCCCGAGGAAGAGAGCTCAAGTGAGCACCTGGCCTGCTGTGAGCAAGGGGACACTGCCCAGCCCTTGCTGCAGCCCAACAACTACCAGTTCTGCTGAAGAGGTGACGGCAGGGAGCACTGCTCTCCGCTCCTCCAAGCTTCAACTCCTCCATGGATGGGGCAACGTGGGGAGAGCATACAAACTTTGCCCTTGGTTATTTCACTCAACAGCTCGGCCCAACTCTGAAACTTGGGAAGGTGAGGGATCCAGGGAGGTCAGAGGACCCCACTGCCCAAGCCTGGGCCATCACTGCCAGTCAAGGGCTAGGGGCTGAGCCCCGCCCTCCTGCCCCCACTGTCCTCGTGGTGTTGGCCCCACGTCTGCTATGCCAACTGGTAGAACTCCCAGCTCACTCTCTTAACCTTGTTCCCACTTCCAAGACCTCCTTCCCTAATGCCTTTGTGTCTCAACAGAAATGGACGGATTTTATGCCTATGAAGTTCCCAGGAGCTGCCCTGGTATTGAGAAAACAAGGCTCCTTGGGGGCTAGACAAACTGGCAGAGAAGTAGGATCCCCTGAGAGGAGCAGCAGAAGTGGACAGGGGCTCACACTCAGCTCAGGCCCCTTGGAGCAGGGTGGCTCCTTTGTAAGAATCTAACTGGACCTAGTCTCTGCCCTATATCCTCCACGCCACCGCCCCACCCCACCCTGGATCTGGTACTGCTATAATGAGCCAAGTGGCAGCTAAACATTAGGGGTGTTCTGCCCAGGCCCTTGTCGTTCTGGGTTAGAAGGTAGGGGACCTTGGCATGTGGCTGGCCACACCAAGCAAGAAGCACGCACTCCCCCAAGCTGACTCATCGTTACTAACAGTCACGCTGTGGGATGTCTCTATACACATTAAACTAACAGCATTAACTGAGCTGGCCTCTGGTTCTTTGTGCCACACAAGCACGGGCAAATTCCCTAGGACTTCCCTGCATCCTCCTTCACGTGAGGGGAGAGGCCAAGCACTTCTGGAGCTCGACCACACCGTGCCCCACACAACGAGCATGGAATTGACTCTTGCCTCACCAAAACCAGGTAATTTAATAAACTTTATTCTTGTCAGGGAAAGAGGGAGGGGAAAAAAGCCACCTACTCCACTCCTCTCAATAAATTAAGTAATTCATGGCCAATTCCCAGGCCCTAAGCAAACCGTGGGCACTTGAGCCAGTCCTGCTGTTTCCTTACGGCCCAGTCTGCTTCCCCTTCACAGAAGGGAGTTGATGCTACTGCTGCCAGGGTATGTCATGACCACAGGCCACATCCCCGCTGTGGAGAGGGTCCCAGGGCCCAGAGAGGATGTCAGGTGCAGCAGCAGTGGCCAGGGAAGGGAGGAAGGGGATTCTTTTCTTCAAAGCTCAGGGCAGAGAGGACAGTCCTGGAAGAGAGCTGTGGCTGACTGTTCCTGCCTCCTCAGCTTCCCCAGATGTGGGTGCGAGAAGAGCAGGAAGGAAGTGCATTCCTCCTTTGGGGAGAATCAAGAGCCCAAAGGTACCCCTAGAACTAACGAGGCCACCAAGGCCCCTGTCAAAGGCAACAGGCTAAGGAACTCGTGGGGCTGAAACCAGCGTTGCACAGGGTAGAAGAGACCTCGGCCGCCTTCCCACCCCATGCCAGGGCTCCTGCCTTAGCCCAGCCCCACTTCCACCTGGACCTGCAGCAGGCCCCAGGGGAGCCGCCACGTGCCCCTCCGTTAAGCATCCCACATCCTCCAAGTGCTCTCAGGACCAGGAAGCAGTTTCCCGATATCACTCTTGACACCCGGAGGTGAGAACCAGGGACTCTGGGCCCCACCACGCTCAGGAAATGGAAGCTCTTTGGTCAGTCCCAGCAGTCAGAGGCCCCACGGGTGACCCTGTCTATAGGTCCCCTGGATAGCTGTGCCTTAGGCAAGGGCCTTACTATGGCTTGAGAGAGACGGTGCAGTCGCTGTACAACAGCCTGGCTTATTCTGTCACCACAGCCACCTCCTCTTCCTCCTCCTCTGTCTCTGTCTTGATCTGAGCAACCCCAAGGCGGTAGAGGTTGTCACGAATGACCACCTCACCAGGCTGGCAGGTCTGCACAATGTCGTGGATTTGCCGGTTAACGATCTCACGGCTGGTGAGGAAGTCCATGAGGCGGTTATAGAGGTAATAGTGGGTGGCATTGTCAAAGGCAATGGGCCGCCGGCGGACACTGTTTGGTTTGCTGTCCACGATGGAGGCCAGGATGGCTGCGTAGGGTGCCAATTCAGGGCACAGGGCCAAGGAGTGGTGCCCAGTGCTGGGGTCACCGGGACTGGGCTGTCCTGCATGAACAATGCGCCGTGCGGCAGTCTTGGTGACAGGGTGCTGGACAGAGTGCTCAGCTTCTGTCATGTCCACAGGATAATGCTGGTCCAAAAGCTCTGGGCAGGACACGCTCTAGAAGAGAGATGGGAAGCTACTTTGACAAGAGGGAATGACTAAGGTAGAACCCGTGTGGTAGATGAGAACAAACTCTGTGGGCTCAGCCATCCCTGTTTCAATCCTAGTGTCGTCATGCACTGTATCTCCTGGGCCAGGCCACCTCCCTTTCGTGTGAGAACAGGGACGGTAACTGTGGCCACCTCCCAGAGCAGGTGTTGGATTACTTGAGCTGCTATTGCTGCACCTAGCCAATTCAGGGTGGGGACTGCAGGGGGCAGAAGGATCTGGCTCTGACTGAGGTTAAGACACCTTTCTAGAGTCCCTAGCACAAGTTCACAGAGCCAGTGAGCTCCAGGGAGTGACGACAATAATGTCCCCTCCAAGGCAACGCCAGAGGTCTTCACCTCTGACAGTGCATCATAGCCAGGGCACTCACCTCCCTTCTTCCTAATTACCAGTCTAACATCTCTTCTAGCAAAGGCCAAAGGTTACATGCCTCTGGAAAGAAACAGCACCTGGTACAATGTACTAAGCCACAGAGACAAAGGCTCTGCCACTAATCTGCCGTGTGACTCTGGACAAGTCCACTTCCCCTCTGGGCCTTAGTTACCCCTTTTAATGAAAGGGTTGCATACGTCAGTATTTTCTAAACCACTGTGCCTCAAGATCATAACTGGCATGCCATGTGGTATATTCATGGCCAAATCTAAAATAGGGTGAATAAACTGTGTACTCCAGAGCTGGATAGGGCCTTTAACATGTCAGCTTGCAGACTGACTCTCAAAGGTAGCAATTTTCTAAGCTTATCTGGAAAGCAACCTTTTTTTTTTTTTTTTTAACACAGATACCTATGAGATACCCTGGGCACATTATGTAACATGCTATGGCCTCATACACATGCGTGTGCGGGTTGGTCAGTAAAAATTTATGGAGTAAATGCTGGTTCCAAAACACTGGTGGAGCAAAAATGAATGCTTAAGGCCCCCCCCTCCCCCCCCCCGCAAAGAACCAGAGGGGTGAGACATGGTCAGCCTGAGGAATATATTCCAGTTCCTCAAGAGGCAACTCACCACAGGCGGCTCCATGGGGCTAGAGAAACAGCCCTGGTTCCTCCCCCACATCTGGCTGGTCAGCTCTGGGTAGCAGAGGTCAGCACACAGGGCCACTGGTGTGGCCATATCTACCACGTAGACAGGTGGCCAATGGCGGGAGGAAGCAAGCAGATCCACGTGGTCTCGGGCACTCTCACCCCGCACAAGATACTTGGAGCCACAGACCACCTGGGAGATGAAAGGCCAGCGCAGGCATAAGCAGCCAACCCGCAGACAGACCGTGTACATAGCCCTCCCTCACTCCTTCCCAGGAAGACGAACAATCAGGCTCATGACTGAAGCCATGGCCATCCTGCCAGAGCCCATGACGTTCTGCTCCCCTCCTACTTCTGTGCCTCAATGAAGTTGCTATCTCATCCTTGCCCTCCTGGGAGAAGAGCTAAAACATGCTGTCTTCAACTTAGGCTGAAAGGCACCTCAGACCATCTCCTCTAAACCCTACTCCCTCCACATCACCCTACCAAGCATTATCTACGGGTTACCAAGACTAGCTACATAGCAGCAGCTAAGAGCGGATTAAAAATGGAGCTTTTTGGGCCCCAACCCAACTATAAGGAATGAGGATCTCTGGAGTGACGTCTAAGCATCTGTATTGCATGCAAGCTTCCCACGAGACCCTGTTGTGCTTGCTTCCCAGAGGGGAACCCCTGATGTGGTCTGGTAACCAACCCCACTGACGGGGCCCCTAAGCACCCTTCCACTGCTGGACAGCTCTGGGTACACTGGAGAATTCTGCCTTCTCACCCACTTTGCTGTCACCTCCAAGTGATGCCACTCCCAGCACAGCCCCAAAACCTACAAGCTCACACCCCTGTGTTGTCAATGGCTCCTCATCATGATCCCCAAGTAAACTACACCCTTGTTGCTCACCTTTGTACCCTTCACAGCTGATGCAGGACCCAGCACAGGGTAGGGTGCTTCATAAACACTCACTGATGAAACACTCAGGCTCCCTCCTAGCCCAAGTAAATGAATATAACCCTCCCAAGCAGGCTTTGATCTGCCCAAGGTAGCAGCCATCAAGCACCCCCCTTAGACATAGCTTCTGTTATAGCTCATAACCTGGTTCTGTTTCTGCAGCCGGCTCACCCTGCTGACTCTCACACCTCAGCAAAGGCTCTGCTAATCCTAAGCCATTCAGTACTTAAGTGGGCTTTCTGTCCCAGTATCCTCCTGGGCCCATTCTGTCGTCGAGTATACAATCTGTCTCAGAGCCAACCCAGTGTGCCACACTATCCACACCCTTCCATGGAAATATGGAGTGATCTTCCTAAAACCAAAATCAGACCATGTCACTGCCCCCATTCAAAACTGTCTAAAAGGTCCCTCATCACGCTCAGAATAAAATCCAAACTGTTACTTTGGTCTAGAAAACTCTACATGATCTGGCCTCTGGGGAGCCTTCCAACCTCCCTCCCTCCTCCTGGCTCACTATGCTTCCCTACTCAGGGCCTCAGTGGTCACTCCTTCCCCGGCTCACAACTGGGGCTGTTCCCAATCCTTCAGGTCGCAGACTTCTCTGGCTACCTTCTAGACAGCAGTTTCCTCCCTCTTACTTTCTATCTCAGGCCCTTTTCTGGTTCTGTAAGAGCTACCATCACAAGCTGTGGTGACCTTATTTCCCCACTAAAGTATGAGGTTAACTAGGGAGGAATGACACCCTTGTTGCTCATCTTTGTACCCTTCACAGCTGATGCAGGGCCCAGCACAGGGTAGGGTGCTTCGTAAACACTCACTGATGAAACACTCAGGCTCCCTCCTAGCCCAAGGAGTGGCACCTGACCTACGGACAGCCACTCCCAGAGGCTGCCCAGCGACCTAAGTCTAACACTGGAAGGAGGAGCTGGATCAATCTGATTCTCTGTGTGGGCAGTCTGACATTACTAAATCCCTCCCAAGTTCCCCCCGTTATCCTTTTACCTGATGGGGGCACACCTTGTAGATTTTACCACCTGTGAAATGAGGTGGGGGCTGTCTAGCTCTGGCTCCATTCTGTACAGATTCGTAGAGGGCCAATAAGGAGAAGCAGAGCTGGTCCTGGGACAGAAGGACAAGATCAACAACACAGGGATGAATGCTAAGGGACCAGGTCTGGTACTCAGCATCAACTGCTCACTTCAATACTCAAAGCAAAAGAGTAAACTGCCAGGGCCACAGTGGGCCTTGGAGCCTCACCAGCCCAACCTCCTCTAGGTGTAGGTGGGCAACTAGACACCCCAGAAGCATAAGGTCACAAACACAGCCAGCCAGACTGGTCAAGCTGCCAGACCCTGCGGCCTAAGTCCTTTTACTGTTTATATGGTAGAGAAATCTTCAAAGAGGAAGATTTGAATCTCAACTTGAAGGAAGCATGATATCTTCAACAGCAGAGAAATATGAGGGAAAGTAAAGAATGTATGGATAAAAAACACATACAGACACACTCTAACAGCAGCCATTTTCTAAGAGCTTGGATAGGTGATAACCAGACACTGTGTAAAGTGCACTCCTTATAACTCCCTCATGAGGTTGGCATTTTCCATTTTACAAATGAGGAAAATGAAGCTCAAAATAAGGTAGTTCCAAGGTCACACACAGTGAGGGAGTGTCTAGCCCACCTTCCAGAGGAGGAGCTGACTGGAAGCCAGGCCTCACATGCATGTCACCATCTGGCTGCTGACCACCTCTTAGGCCTGATGCCAGCACCCTATGGCAGGTGCCCAGTCACAGGTGTGCATGCCCCTGCCCAGAAAAGCAGACCCACAGGCCTGTTCCCAAAGCCCCGATCTCCACCACTGCCCCCAAAACTCACCTTGGAGTCTTCTGTCCGAAAGGGGATGCCACATTGCCTCAGCAGGTACCGCAGCTCCTGCTCACTGTAGGAGCCGATCTCCTCAAGCTTACAGGTGCCCTCCTGGAGCAGCCTCACCAAGGCGCTGCCACTGCCTGCAAGAGAAACAGTGCCGATGGGGCCGGTGCTGCTGCCAGCCGACAAAGGCCTTGGTAGGCCCTGACCCGTGAGGATGAGAACAGGGGTAGGCTGCACTCAGCCCTACCCTGGGAACTGGCAGAGGAGGGACTCGAGGCAGGTCTATGACTTCTGCAGATACTTGGTCTCTCAGAACTGGCCGTCTGCCCTGGAACATCTCAGTGAGATATCCTGCAGACAGCCACTGCAAAGAATCTTAAAATGAGTCAGCCGTTAATCCAAATTCTTCTAAGGTTTCTCAGAACCAAGATCTCAGATGCTTATCACACTGCAACAATAAGAGGAGCAAGAGCTCTTATTTTAAAAATGCTCTACACATTATGCTCCTGAACTTGACTAAATCGAGAGAACTATGTGGGGGCCTCAATGTAGCAAGTATGAGGTGTGACCTCATTATCTAATGTTAGGAAGCACCAGATGAGAACCAGTGAATCACAGCATATTAAGGACTCACGAAGTCAATTTAGCAGGTCATATTCAGAATTTTTAAAATAAAACAGAAAATAAAGTGTATTGCACTTGGTAAAGAAAAGTATTGTGTGAAAGTTGTTTCAATTACAGATACACACGTGCACACGTATGGATATCATTCTGGGTCATGATGTAAAACGTATTTCTTACTGTGAATTGCAATTTAAAAAAAGAGTAGAAGGCTCTCACTCTACCTGTATTAGCTCACTTAATCTTCACCGCCACCTAGGAGGTGGATAATCATTATCATGGCCTCTTTGTAAATGAAGTAACAGAGGCTCAGGGCAATGAAGGGATTTTCCAGAAGGCGTCACACAGCTACTAAGTGGCATAGCTGGGAATGAAACTGAAGTTATTAGAAAACTATGCTCCCAATAGCCAGTCCAAGGCTTCTCAACGTATAACACAAAAACCATCCGCAAAACCATCTGTAAGACCCATTTTGAAGGCAAATTCCTTGGTGTCCCCCTACTCTTTCTCAATGAAAACCTCTGCGGTTGGAGCCTTATCATCAGCACTTTTTGCAGGATTTCCCTACTCAGCATATCAAGTGCATTCCAGGCTAACAGTGAGCTGTGTGTCCCTCTATGGGATTTTGTCACAGGCTGTTATCTTTCTAGAAGTCCTCTAGGTGTGCCTGTCTTGCTATAGACAATGTCCCAGACTCTTGGCTGAGCCCTTCCCTGACCCCAGTCAGCCAACAGGTGGCCTTACCAGGTACTGGCTGCACATCCAGGTTTTTGTCTTTCTCGGTGTTGACGACCACAGCTCCTCTCATGAGTGGTGGGAAGAAAGGGGCAATAACAGAGGCATCGAACTTGGTGATAGGGATGCTGGCAGGAAACGCCACCTGCTCAATCACCTCTGTTTCCATCGTGGCCCAAAAGTCCTCCACGTTTACCTCACTAGAGCCCAAGAATTCAGGCCAGGTGAACTAAAAGGTCAGGATAAAGAAGGTCAAACTGCAGGAGGCACAGAATATTAGCAACACAATAGTCTTCACCCCTGCATTACACACACAGGGAAAGCAAGGCTCAGCAAAGGGAAGGAGTCTGATGGTCATACACCGCCAAAGGTGCCCCTGAATTCGACAACTTTGTACCCAACTGTCCTTTGGCCACGTTTCTTTCTCCCACACCACAGTACTCTCCCAGACGTGAGTAGCTCCCCAGTCCCTTCTGCCTGTACACCTTTATTCATGTCATTTGCCCTGTCTTGCAAGCAAAGGGGAGCTACCATTTGAGTACCTGTTATGTGCCAGATTATTTTCTAATTCGTTGCTAAAAAACAACTCTGGGGGATGTCTGAGGTGAGACTACTAGAGTAAGGGACAGAACAAGAATGGGAACATAAGTCTAGTTCAAAAGCCCAAGTCATTACTCTCTATAAATGGCTGGCAAGAATAATCGGAATTCTCTTTAGTGAAATTCCAGCTGTTTTCCAAGGCCCTGTGGATTCCTCACCTCCTCTGGAAAGTACCCCCAGACCCTGTCATCACGGCTATTTCCTCTACCTGATGAAGCACTGACTTATCTATTATTGGCACCTAGCACTGTTATTTGATTTTTCTTCTTGAAATGTTCTCTTATATGGTCCTCAACATGTGACCCTGATCCTACTACCTTGATCAGAGCCATATGGGTTACTTATAAAAAATGTAGGCTGGGCACAGTGCCTCGCACCTGTAATCCTAGCACTTTGAGAGGCCGAGGCAGGAGGATTGCTTGAGGCCAGGAGTTCAAGACCAGCCTGAGCAACAACACAGTAAGACCCCATCTCTAAAAAAATAAAATTTTTAAAAAAAATTTAAAAAATAAAAAATCAGCCAAATACCTGGGCCACATCTTAATCTGTATGAACTAAATCCCTAATTCTGCGTTTTGAAAAGTTTCCCTAGGTAAATGGTTCTCCAAGGGTGATCCCTGGGCAAGCAGCATGAGCATCACATGAAAACTTGTTAGAATGCTAATTCTTGGCCCCCCTCTAGATCTTCTGAGTCATACAACTCTTAGCGGTGGACCACTAGGCTCATGTGTTGATGAAGAACGCAGCTAGCTGCAAGAATTAAAAAAAAAAAAAAAAAAAAAAATAGATCTTCTGAGTCAGAAACCTTGTGAGTAGCGCCCAGCAAGCCCTCCGCTTTAAAAAGTGTGAGAACTGCTGCCCTATGTCATTCTCACGCCCACTAAAGTCTGAGAACCACCGCTCCCCAAAAAGCCATCTCCGTGCACCTCATTCCTCCGTGTTCTCCACCTCACAGGGTGCTCAGTGCATGCTGTGAGCAAATGGCACACCTGAGGAAATGGGGCCACTGAGCTCATCCTCTTCACCAGGAGCAAGGGGACAGGAAATGCCATCTGAGCATACAAACTGACCAGAGGGGCCTCTTCTCTACAGTCCCCGAGGGAAAAGGCCCACAAGTCTCCCCATGGACAACAGCATAGTTAAGTTTTGTTCTATAACTTCCTGTTTTAGCTCACAGACTTTAGGATACCCCTCCCTCCACATGTACCACATCACTCTCCACACACAAAAGAAGAGAAAATAAAGTCCAGGTCTGTAAGAAAGAAGTCCCCAGTACCAGAGAAGGGAAGAAACATGTAAAAGAGTGAATAGAACACTAACTCTACCCTGTGACAGAGGAGCCTTGATCGGGACAAGTCGGGTGCCAAGCAGGACTAGGAGATGTGACCTTTGCGGGAAGGCAGGCCTCTGTCTATTCTGGAAACCATAAACTCACTAAGGCCAGATGTGATTAGAAAAACCAGAGCTTGGAGTCCCAGGAGATGCTGGTGAGCATGGTAGTGCTTAGGAGCACAGGCTCTGGAGTCAGCCAGCCAGACCGAGCAAAGTCAATCTTAGCCCCACCCCTCCCTAGGTGGGCCTGGGCAAGCCCCCTGGGCCTCAGTGCCTATCTAGAAAAACCTCACAGGGTTGTGGTGAGAATTAGTCATACAGTAAAGCTCTGAGCACAGAGTAAAAACGTGGTGGCATAAGTAATAAAATGCTCAATCTTAGCTGTATTATTAATATGACCATTAATAATGGTAAGCAGATGTGAACGAGTCTAGAAATAGCCTCTTGGTGAGATAACACACAAAAGAAAAAGGTTTTTGTTTGTTTGTTTGTTAACTGGGAAGAAAAGACAGGACTGCACATTAAACCCCCGCTATGACTAGCTGGCCATGCCAATATACGTGAAAGCAGCTCTGCAGAGGTTCACGCCTGCCCCAGCAGTGCGCACCTGAGATGCAGGCCCAGTGCCTACAGTCACTTCACATCCCGTCCTCTTGTTTACTATGACGGAGTACAGAGACAGAAACTTTACACCCCTGCGCAACTACTAGCATAATCAAAGGGCACTCCAGCCCTGCACAGTGCAGACCAGACCTCTTGGCACGATCATGGATTTTTTTTATCTAATTCTATAGAACGTTAAGGAAGATTCCCTACTATTCACAGTTTGTAAGAGTTTTATCATAAATGGGTGATGAATCATATTGAGGGCTTTTTCTTTTTTATACCTAATGAAGTAATCATATGGGTTTTCTCCTCTGATCTGTTAAGTAGTGAATTACATTAACATATTTCCTGCTGTTGAAACAACCTTGCTTTCCTAGGATAAACTTGGTCACGATGTCTTACTTTATTCACTGTTAGGTCTGATTTGCTATTATCCTATTCAGGGCTTTGGCATTTATATTCATTAGTACAATCAGCCCCAATTTCTTCTGTTACATTAAATGTCTGGTTTTGTTTTCAAGTTCTATGACCTTAATACAACGAACTGGGGAAATATACTCACTTTTGCTATTCTTCTACGATTAGAATCTTACATTTCTTGGATATTTGCTATAATTAATCCATGAAGCCATCTTTATCTGGCAGTTATCTTTGTGTGAAAACTTTTTAGTTCAGAATCTAAGTCAGCTCAGGTCACTCTTTTTCTCCAATCCCATTTTGCTCTGTGTAAGTACTTAAAATGAACCTATCAACCCTACATTGGGTCCAGCCTCCCCGCAGCCTCTGGACCTAACAGAACGCGCCCTACCGCTCCCGCCGTCACCCGCACACTCCAGCCACACCAGTCTCGCTGCTGCTCCTCAGTCATGCCTAGCAAGCCTGCCTCAGACCCTGTTCTTGCTGCTCCCTCTGCCTGGAATGTTCCTCCCCAGAGCTGTATGGGTTGCAGCTCTCTACTCAAATGCCACCGTGTGAGAGAACTTCCCGACTGCCCTCTATAAGACAGGAATGCCCTTTTCCACCACACTGCTCTCTTCTCCTCACCCACCTTCACCGTGCTTTGCGGCACTTATTACTCCCTGACAAATATGTGTTTCCTGTCTCCCCCAAACCAGAATGTGAATTCCACAAGGAGAGAAACTTTGGGGTTTTTACTGCTATCTCCCAGGTATCTAAAAAGTGCATTTAATCATGCTCAATACATTTGGTGAATAAGTAACTGAGTAAGCAAATGCCTCTATTTCCACCTGGCTTTTCTTAGATGAAATCCTAGGCTATGGTACGAAAAAGCCACTTGCCTTACCTGGACAGGACTGGAGCTATCTACCCCTGGGGATACCATGCAGGAAGGTGGCTGCCACAGTGAGATGAGAGTTCTGAAGGTCACCCACAGTGGCTGAGAGACACTCACCTCCACACTCTTCAGTGCCAGCACGTTCTCTTCACTCCTCTGAGCCATTTCCACTTTGGGAGCCACACCACAGATACCACAGATCATGTCGTTGTAGTCTCGGACAGTGAGGCACTCAAAAGCCCAATAACCATTGCACAGCAACTCCTGCAGCTGATTCAGCTCCTCTGAGGTCAGGGTCTTCTCTGGAAGGAGAGCAAGAGCACTGAGAAGGTCAAAGAAAATAAGCCACTAGGGATGAGCCAGTGGCCCATAAGAACAGCCATTCTGCAAGATCGATTATCCTCTAGAAACACCCAAGAGTACTAACTACTCCAAGGGTCAGGCACCAGGCCTTCCAGTGCTCAGATGGGCAATTCCAACCAGAGTCATAGCTGCCTTGTACTAAGTATCCACTAGGTGGATGCTGTGCTGAGAGTGTTGAATACCTATCTAATTCTCACATGAATTTAATTCTTTATGAATCAGAAGCTATTATTATCCCCATTTTATAAATGGAGAAACAGAGGCACAGAGAATAATTTGCTTAAAATCACACTGCCACTAAGTGGCACAGCCAAGACTCAGGCCCGTGTGACTCTAGCACCTTCGCTCTATTCTATCTATCCATAGCACGCAAGGTACAGGGGGACTGAAGTCTGTAGGAATGGGTGGGAAAAGCACAGACAGAAGTAGAGAGAGCAAGGTGAAAAAATTTCTAGACAATAAAGAGGCAGGACCCCACACTCAGGTCTCAGCACAAACCTGGGGACTGGTAGCAGACAGCTAGGAGCTGTGGATTCAGAGTGAGTCTGACATGCAGTGGAGCTACATCTAGCTACGACTAAACGGTGTGCTTCTAAAGTCAGGTGTAATCCCTTGCTATGGGCCCCTGAATACATGGAAAGACTTGTGCTTTCCAAAGTTACTTTGGCAACTGTAAAAATTCAAAAGGAAGCATGCATTAGGAAGTCAAAAATACTTCCTTTTCAAAACGCCAGACTCTACTCCAAAATGACTCAACCAAAGTTCATCATAAAAATTCCCAGGGAGCTTAGGCCTACCCTTGAGAAAGAGAGGAAGACAACCTTTACCTGTCTGCTCCTGCACCGACTTCAGAACAACACTGACAGACACCCTCGGGTCCTCTCCCAGTTTGATCTGGTTTCTGATTGCAAAAAGCAAGTCCAAGCTTACTAGCAGCTTGTTTCCCACATTAAAGAGACCTGTAGGTTCAAAAGAGGCTACAAGGTAATCCATGTAACATCATACACGATGGCAAAAATGTAGAACACAAACTAGCCAGATGGTGGTGCAGGCCTGTAGTCACGGTTACATGGGAGGACTGCCTGAGCCCAGTAGTTCAAGACCAGCCTGAGAAAAGTAGTGAGACCCTGTCTCTTAAAAAACAAACAAACTAAATGCGCACCAATAGGAGTACAGTTAATTAAATTATGGTGCATTCATAAAATAGAAAACTAGTTATCATTAAAAGGAACAAAGTAGTTGCTAAATTGACCAAGGTTATTACAAAAAATAAAGTGGACATAACTGTTCTGACACAGCTGTCCACAATACATCATCAAATGAAAAAAGCAAATAATAAAATATGTACAGATTTCTTCTCCTCTCCCAGAGTAAAAGAGAAACATTTCCCTACCACCCAGAGTTCAGCCCTCAGGATCAAAGGTGTCCTACACCTCATACAATTGTATCTGGTGAACCACCAGGAGCATCATCTAGCCCAGGAATGGGCAGGGGATATAATAAAAGCTATAAAATCACCCCTACATCAAATCCTAGAATGAAAAAAATTAGAAGAATGATTGTATAGATGTATGTATGTATTTGAGACAGGGTCTCACTCCACTGTCCAGGACGGAGTGCGGTGGTACAATCACAGCTCACTTAACCTCAAATTCCTGGGCTCAAGCAGTCCTCCTGCCTCAGCCTCCCAAGTAGCTAGGACTATAGGGGAGTGCCACCCAGCCCAGCTAAGTTTTCATTTTTCATTTTTTTAAGAGATGGTGTCTTTGTTATGTTGCCCAGGCTGAGAAGAATTTAAATGCAATCAATTTAAGACAAATAAAAGAAGGTGATTTTACATTTGCACAAAATATAATGCATAAATCTGCACAAGTGCAAATTTCGGAATATGTGTGTCCAGTAAAGAAGGGGACAGAGGAGTGCAAAGGCTGTAACCATAAGAGAGATGAAAGCTTAATAAAAAGCTTTAACAAAAATTAAAACAAAAAGCAAAAAAACCTTGATGTCCCCAAAATTACCATATACAAATTTAAAAGACAACTGATAAACTGAGAGAAACTCTGTCAACAAAAAAAAAGCCCAAAAGAATGGAAACGTTCATAAAAGAAATTCAGGAAAGAAAACACTCGCAAAGGACCGTATTATATTATTATTGATAATATTTATTAGTAATTTATTAATAATTAAAGAAATATAACAAATCAATAAATGATATACCAGTTTTTACCTATCAAATCAGCAAACTTTAAAAAACTGTAATACTAACCTACAAAAGGCTTCTAGCTAACAAGTGAATTTAACAAGGTCACTGGATACAAAGTCAACAGAACTCCTGTATCAGCAATGAATAGTTAGAAACTGAACCATTTCATTTAGCACTGAAAAAAATGAAATACTTAGATATAAATCTAGCAAAATATGAGTAGGACCTATGTGCTGAAAACTATAAAAACTGATGAGAGAAATGAAAGAAAATCTTATAAAATGTAAAAAGACCAGAATGGTGGATCAGAAGAGTTAACATTTTTAAGCATGTCAAATTTCCCAAATTGATGTACAGATTCAACAAAATCCCAGCTAAAAGTCTACCAGGATTTTATAGATACTGACTCTAAAATATATATGGAAACACAATAGTACTAAAATAGCCAAAACAATTCAGGAAGAATAGGGTTGTAGGACTTATTCCTGATTATAAAATTTACATTTCTGGCAAAAATTAATTCAAGATAAATCAGACCTAAATGTGAACCATAAAATTTAAAAATTTTTTCTCTTTTTTTTTCCCTGCATATCTCAAACATTTATTAGCATTAAACAAGATCCTTCGCTTCCCCAATACCAGGAAGCCACTCCCTCAGAGTCCCCAGGTCCCTGAAGCAGGGTCCTTCTGCCCCATTTCTGCAAAAAAAACCTCTCACGTCTTAGCAGGAAGATATGGAATGCTCCACAAATTTGGGTGTTATCCTTGTGCAAAAGTCACACTAATCTTCTCTATTATTGTTCCAATTTTTAGTTAATGTGCTGCCGAAGCGAGTGCTTGTTTTCTTTTCTTTACATTCCCTTCTTTTCATAGGTGTTGACATAAAATTTTAAAACTTTTAGAAGGACTTGTATCAAGAAAATATAAAGAAATCTCAAAACTCAAACGGGAAAACAACGCAATTCAACGGACCAAAGATGTGAACAGATACTTCACCAAAGACGACACAGGGAAACACATACATCATTAGTCACTAGAGAGATAAAAATTAAAATTACAATGAAATAACACTACACACACCTATTAGAATGGCTGAAAAACAGACAACACTGAGTGCTGGCATGCAGAGAAAACTGGAACTCTCACACACTGCTAGAGGGAATGCAAAATGGTACAGCCACTGTCATAAGTGGTTTGGAAGTTTCTTATAAAATTAAACATACTCTTACCATACGACCCAGCAATCTAACTCCTAGGTATTTACCCAAGAGAAATGAAAACATGTTCACACAAAGCCCGTACACAAATGTTTGTAGCAGCTCTATTTGCAACCGTCAAACACTGGTAGCAAACCAAGTATCTTTCAATGGGTAAAGAGATAAACTGTAGTACAGTTTACTGTACTACACGATGAAAAGCTACTCAACAATAAAAATGAACAAACCAATGATAAACAGAATAACATGGATGAATCTCAAAGGATTATGCTTACTGAAAGAAGTCAGACTTAAGAGGTTATATACTATTATTGCATTTACATGACACTCTGGAAAAGAGAAAATCATAGGCATAAAGAAGAAATCAAATGGCTACCAGATGTAAGGCAGGAAGGGTGGGTTTAACTACAAAAGAATAGTACAAGAGAATGTTTTGAGGTGACGGAACTGTTCTATATATTGATTGTGGTGGCAGTTATACAACTTGGTGCATCTGTCAGAACTCACGGAACTGAACAACAAAGTAATATTTACTATATATGTAAATTTTAAAATAAATTATAGCCCAGGTATGGTGGCTCATGCCTGTAATCCCAGCACTTTGGGAGGCCAAGGTGAAAGGATGGCTTAAGTCCAGGAGTTCGAGACCAGCCTGGGAAACACAGTGAGATTCCATCTCTACCCAAAAAAAAAAAAAAAAATTAGCCACGAATGGTGGCACACACCTGTAGTCCCAGCTACTTGGGAGGCTAAGGCAGGAGGATCACTTGAGCCCAGGAGTATGAGGGTGCCGTGAGCTGTGATGATGCCACTGCAATCCAGCCTGGGTTACAGAGCGAGATCCTATCTCTATCAATCAATCAATCAATAAAACATAAATAAATAAAATAAAAAGTTTTAAAAATTAACTTTGTTTTAAAGGTCCCAGATAAAGTCCTAACACTGAGAGATAAATGTCATTTCTTGGGCTGGGACATCCAGGAGGAAGAGTCCCTCTTCCTCAGAGAGAGTCCAGTGCTCAAAGGACCAGAGGCCTGACCTACTGAGGCAATTCTCAAGCCTGCTTTGGGGTGCTCTGAGGGAAGAAAAGGTTGACACTGACCTGTGTAGATGTCCATGAAGCTGTGCAGGGCTAGACAATGGGGGTTCAGACACATCTTCACCTGGGCAGTCACTGTCTGCAGCCGGCTTGCTGTCAGCAGCCAGCACTCCTGGGGCCCAGCCAGGGAGCTGGTACCAAAAACATCGCCAACAAAAAACAGAAGGGAAATCAACTTCTTTATGCAGTTCTAGGGCTCACTGGTCAATGGCGAAATTCTCAAGATTTTAATGCAACAGGCGAATTAACTCTGAATTTATGACATAATTCAACCAATCTCACTGAACTCCCAAACCCAAACATTACGCTAGGTAGTCCAGATGTAAACTAAATCGTAAGCTGGTGATAACTTTCAGATATTTCAACAGAAATGACGATTACTGATTATTATTATTATTATTTTACTTTCAGCAATTGGAGAGGCAAAGGAAGCCTAAGAAAAGCAGAGAATAACATCTTCACAGGTTATAGCTTTAAAGGTGTCTAAGGAAAAGGCCAAGTGGGGTGGGACAGCTAGGGGCATAGTTAAGGGGTGCTTACTTCTGTCCCCCTTTGAATAAGGGGCTGCTACAGAGAAGGCACTGTGTGGATGGAGACTCATAATAACTCGACCAAGAAGTTTGCTCGATGGTCACCGTCTCTTCACTCACGTTGGACAGGATAAGTCGAGAGCTGTTGAGTTCATGAATCAAGGCAAAGACCTCGGCCAGCTCTGACTCATTCTCGGGAATCTGCAAGACTTTGCGCAGAAGCTGCAGCGTGGACTGGCGCTGGATCTCCTTCTGGGCCACACTCAGGGCCTCTGTGGCATTCAGCACATCTGGGAGTGGTGAGCTTGCCTCCTGGGAAGAGAGTGGACTGATCAACAAGTACCCAGGGCAGAAAGTGCCAGGCTCAGGCTAAAATAATGAAAAGTCTGTGAGGAGAAGAGTGATGGGGTTCCTGACTGACTCAGCTAATAACTCTGTGAGACTAAAGGCTGCTGTTCTCTCTCTCTGGGGCTCAGTTCTTTACAGGCTGAGCATCCCTAATATGGAAATCTGAAATGCTCCGAAATCCAGATTTTTCTCAGCACGAGTATGACACTCCAGGGAAATATTCATTGGAGCACTTCAGATTTTATTTTTTGGATTAGGGACGCTCAACTGGTACGTATTCGGCAGATATTCCAAAATGTGAAAAAAAAAAAAAACCCAAAATCCCAAACACCTCTGGTCGCAAGCATTTTAGATAAGGATACTCAACTTGTGACAGTAAAATGAGAGAATTATATATGCCTCTTGGCAATGGATTCAATAGTTAGCTCCCATTCATATGGGATCTGGAGGATAACAGACCTGGGTTTAGTTCTGGATATGCCACTTAACACTCTACATGGGATATCTAAGGCAATTTACTTAATCTTTTTGAGTCTCAATTTCCTCATCTGTGAAATGGGGCATAAAAATACTAGTAATCTCCTAGAACTGAGATTAAGAGAGATATTGCAAGTAAAACACTTAGCATAATGCTTGTGATGCAATGAAATCTCTATGAATAGTAGTTTTGATACATAAATAATTATCTGCACTGCTTAAATATGTCTTTAATTCTTCAGGGTACAAGGGAATTTTATACACCAGTCAGAGACTTCCAGGAACAAGGCTCTCAAATACTTGTTAAGAACACGTCCTTCTCAAGGTCTCTTTTCAATGGCGGTTCCTCCCTGATCCTTTTTACCAATGTACCATAAATGGCTCCCTCCTTTGTATTCTCTTCAGTGAGGATAGAGTGCCTGCTTATTTACTCATTCCCAATACCAGCCTGAGGCCAGGGACATACAAAAGATGCTAACAAATATTTGCTGGACATACTATACATTGCTTTGTAGAAATTAATGGCTTAATGCTATAGTTTGGATGTGTGTCCCCTCCAAATCTCATGTTGAAATTTGGTCCCCAGTGTTGGAGGTGGGGCCTAAAGCAAGTTGTTTGGGTCATGGGGCAGATTCCCTCATGAACAGATTAATGCCCTGAGGAGTGGGGAGTTCTCACTCTATTAGTTCCTGAGAGTTGGCTGTTAAAAAGAGCCTGGACCTCCCCCCACCTTGCTTCCTCTTGCCACGTAATCTTTGCACAGGACAGAGCCCCTTCACCTTCCACCATGAGTGGAAGCAGCCTGAGGCCCTCTCAGAAAGCAGATGCTGGTGCCATCTTCTTTAAACTTTTTTTCTTTATAAATTGCCCAGCCTCAGATATATACTTTATTGCAACACAAAATGGACAGATACTTGATAACAAGGAGTTTTTGATTAACTCTGCACACCTGTGACAACTTTTGTTTGTAATAGTTAAGTTACTTATCTTTCTCCGCCACTAGACTGTAAGTTCCTTAGGGAAGGGGCTATGTCCTACTCATCTCTGAAAGCCTGGTCCATAATAGGCATTCAGTATATGCTAGATGAAAGAATGAATGAATGAATGAATGGCTGCAGAAGAGCTGACACTAGAATGAGCTGCCCTGAAGCTGTGTGTTCCCAACCATGACTTATATTGAACCATGAGCTAGAAGACCACTTGGCAGAAACAGTATCCTTTGCTTCTGAGCCAGAGAAGAAAGACAGAAAAGACTGAAGACTATTCCAGCTCAGAGATGTTGTGGTCTTAATTACAATAGCTGGATACAAACCGCATAGGAAATGTTTGGTCACCAGGGGGCTCCAAAGGGCAATACATGCAAGGGCTCCTGGGTTTGTGACCAGTTTTGTGGAAAACAATTAACACTTCACTTCTCCAAACTTTAGGAGATTGGAGGGTGAGGAAATGTCTGACAACAACAGAAGGTCTGAATATGAGGGTCCTGGGAGTGGGCAGCTACCAGTTAGCCAAAGACAGAGGAATATAAATAAGAATGGGATTTAACATCAATTGGCAAGAGATCCCCAACAATTCCTACCTAATATGGAAAAAGTTAAGTCACTTCATCATCCTAGATGGAGGACGTGTTCCATATTTCCCTACTGCAAACCTCACAAATAGCTAAAATGAAATGAAAAGAGAAAGGAATACTCAGAGCATCTACCTAGACAAAAAAGTCAATTCCACCCCATAATTACAGATCGACACACACCACAAGCCAAGTTCCAGGATTAGAAGGTGTGGGGAAAACAGATACACCTACTGTAGAAGAGATTATGGTGTCACAGGAAATTAAGAGAAGCAGTCAGTATAGGGTATGATCAATGCTGTGGAAAGATGAGCACGTTGAACTCATGGAAAATCCAGGAAGCAAGCTCACTTCCTGCAGAGGGCTTCCAGCAGAGCAAGAGAATCTGATGGAAGCTATGGGCCCATTTTACATGCAATTTTGGGGGTTTATAGACTCCATGACTCAATTCTTAGTCTTCTCTAGGGCTCCTGGCTCTGAGTGTAAAATGCCCAGATCTATCCACCTTGCCTGCTTTCTTTTACCAGTGGGGAAACTAAAACTCAGGAAGGGAGGCTTCCGACTCAGGGTCACTTCCAGCCAGATCTCTCGATCCCTAGTTCCTGGTGTTTTCTTCACTAAGCCATCAGTGCCACATACTTTCTCACAACAACCAGAACCTCAGAACACTACCTTGAGCACCGAAACAGATCTGGAGACAGGGATGAGATTCATCACCACAAAGGCCCCTCTTCATATGTAAAGAAAGAGCTTGAAGCAGTTTTCCCCACCTCTCCAGCCCTGTCCACTCCCAAACCCCTGCAAGTCTCCCTCCTGAAATAACCTTCCTCTAGACCTCTCCCTGGCTCAAGGATATTGGGACTCCACTGACTCAAGAACAAACTGCCCAGCCTGGCATTCAAGACCTTCCACGATGTGGTCCCGACATGCTTCTCAGGTCTTATTTTCCTTACCAACACTGCCCTCCCACACCTTCTGCTTCAGCCAAATGGAACACTTCACTTTTGCTCATGCTTGTCCTTAAGGATGGCATGCCTTTCCCTTCCATCCAAATCCTGCCATCTGTCAAGAGTCAAGGTCCATCTCAGATCCTGATCTGTTCTGTGTGCCGCCCACTCTCCCCACAAGGCAGATCAGTGATACTTCTCTTCTTACCCTCATTTTAGTCTCTTCATTTGCTGCCTCAAATGCTGTCACTTTCTGTTCACTTTAAAATATTCATGTGTGGAAATTCTGAGGACCTCTGAAAATGCCCATTTTTCCTGGTTCTAATAATTTTTAGAAGAGTACTAAGTAGCTTGGTCCAACTGCAGAGAGCAGGTTTGCCAAGACTGCTAGAGGTAAAGCTTTGTGATTAGCCAAAAGCTTTGCAGGGAAACTGAGAGAAAAGTGGCGATCTAATCTACAAAGTCTTGGGGTTAGCATTCTCTAACTATTTACCCAAAGAACAAATCAACTTACAGGTCCTGTGGCAGGCCTCAGAGCTAAGAGGATGCAACCCTTTCACCCCTCTCTTCTGAACCTTATTTAAGGCCTATGCTTCTATTCTCTTCAGTGAATGAACTCTCGGTTCTTAGAGATCAAGCAAGGTACCCGGTCAATCCCCTCTCCCTGGCAATGGGGACAAGGAGACTCAGAGAGAGGAAGGCAGTTGCACAGGCTGGGAACTTACAGCCTGGTTCCAGTTCTGATGATCTAAATATTAGCTCATTAAATATGAAATGTCCGATTTTGAATCAAAAGTGTAGTTTATATCACAAACAAGCAGCAGTAATCAAAGTATGTGTCTGAACTGTTGACAGAGTTTTGCCATCTTAACAGTAGCTTGTTTATGCCAGCAGTGAAGAGGCCTGGAGGACAAGTGGTGACAAAATTGTAAAAGGCATTTTCCACGGCTTGTTGAGAATTGAATATTTTTCCTTACAAGAAGTGGTCCAACGCGTGGAAGAAGTGGTAGTCAGTTGGTGCAAGGTCTGGTGAATACGGTGGATGACAAAGAGTTTCCAAGTCCAGCCTCTATACTTTGAGCAGCGTTGTTTGTGTGACATGTGGTCGAGTGTTGTCTTTGAAGAGGATTGGCCTGTCTCTATTGAGCTGCTTAATCGCAAGCACCTTCATCATCTTGTCCAACTGGCTGCAGTAGACTTCCGCTGTAATCCACTGACCAGGTTTCGTGAGACTGTAGAGGATAATATCAGCGCTAGGCCACCAAACAGGTCATTAGCGTTTTTTGGATGAATATTCGGTTTTGGACTGTGTTTTGGCACTTCATCTTTATCCAACCATTGTGCTGGATGCTTGCAATTGTCAAAAAGAATCCATTTCTCATCACATGTAAAAATATGGTGTAGAAATGTTTTGCTTTTATGATGTGACAGCAAAGAAAGGCAAGCTTCAAGATAATTTCTCTGCTGACACTTGTTTAATTCATGCAGAACCCAGCTATCCAGCTTCTTTTCCTGGTGACTTGTTTCAAATGGTCCAAAATTGTTGGAATAGTAACATCAAATCTTGCTGCTAATTCACACATAGGTTGAGATGGATTCGCTTCCACTACAGCTTTTAGCTCATCGTTATCTACCTTGGTTTCTGGTGGTGCATGTGGCTCATTTTCAAGAACGGAACTTCTCAAACCACTGATGTACTGTGTATTCGTTAGCCACATCCTTCCCAAACGCTTGATATTTCAAGCTTTCTGTGTTGCACTGGTTTCATGATGGAACTCATATTCAAAAATAACACAAATTTTTTTACTTATCCATGGTTCCACAAAAATTACTCTAAAAAAATTTTGAAAGATAATCACAAGCCAAAATGTGCATTTGAAAGACTGAGGATATACCTTCACGATAAAAATAAAACAAGTGTCAAAGTGAAATGTCAGAGATAACAACTTTCAAACTTAGTACTTAAGGAAATCAGACATTTCATACTTAATAGCCTAAGACTACCTAACATGTATTTAAAAATCCTTTCATTTCTACTAAAACAGGTTTGCTAACAGAGCCCAACCTAAAACCAGGGGTTATGTTTGGGGAAGGCACTCACGACAGCCTTGGTGGTTTTCTCAGTTCGGTCTTTGGCAAGGTTAAAACCACAGCTGGGGCAGATCCGAGGTTTGTGCCGGTTGGTGTACACATAGCTACAAGAGGGATTCTTGCACTTTCCCCGGCCTCTTGATGTAGCCAGGCCCAAATCCTAAAACAATAAGACCAACATTCAATTGTACAAAAGTTAAACCTATACAGAGTCCAGAACCAAGACGAACAGCTGCCAGTAATTCAGAAAAGAGTGGCAATTCCAAGTCAAATTTAGCCTAACTTATAAAGAGCCTTGAAGCAAGATCCCTTTTCTGCAATTAATCCTTTTCAATTTAATACGGGCTGTATAATTTTGGCAAATCCAGTCCTTCCGTATCTGTGAAACAAGAGAGGTGACTCTCAAGGGTCTGGAATTCAAACACCTTCAGGGTGAAGGCAGTTGGCAAAGCAAAGCAGGTCTATGTGAACAAGGAGTACTAGATACTGGGGTGAACTAAAGATTTCAAGCCCTGCCTAAAGACAAGTTGTGACTTCTGGACTATTTAAGGTCAAAACTCAAGCATCTAAGTTCCTATGATAAGTTACTGTCTAATCAGTCAAAGAGAGGTCAAGATGGTAAATCTAGTGACCTCCTGTAGCCAGAAGGAGTGGAGAATGACAGAATGTAGGGCATGGAGAAGGTACTGATTATAATTAGGTCACTGGAAAAAGGAACCCAAGCAAATCCCCAGGATAAGAGGTACATCCTCCTTAGGGATCAGGCCAGACTAGGCATTAACTCACCCTACTGTACTATCTTGTTCACCAGTGAATCCCCAGCATAGAGACTGGCACACGATAGGTACTCCACAAATACTTTTTGAATGAATGAATGACCCTTTCTAAACCTGTCTGCCATTATAAGGTGAGAATTTTTTAAAAATCTAGCTGCTCTCTCAAAATCTGTTCATCTTAATCAAATCAGCCAGAGAAACTGCCAAAAGACATCTGGCTGGTTGATAATTTAAGAATCAACAGAATTAGAGAATGTGAAGAGTGATATAAGCCCCGAAGATATCCAAACCAATGCAACATATTATAGATGGTGAAACTAAATACAGAAAAGGCAAAAGCCTTGCCCAAGGGCATATGGTATGCTAGCAGCAGAGCCAGTACTACTTCTGGACTTCCACTGTCTAATATTTATTCCACTGCTCTGTGCTCCTTACCCTGCAAAGGATGATTCTCAAAGTCACACATTCGTTGACTGGAATGTTAATACGTGTTATATTAAAAATAAAGGGGGAGGGCACAAAAACCCTCATAGGGAATGTTAGGCTAAACTAATCAGGGTGGTAGCTCACACCTATAATCCCAGCTGAGATTGAGGCAAGAGGATCGCCTGAGCCCAGGAGTTCAAGACCAACCTGAGCAATATAGTAAGATTCTATCCCAAACAAGAAAAAAGAAAAAAAAAAAAAGATACTAATATTAAGTGTGACTCTGTTTTAGTGAGGAAAATGCAACATTGCCTAAACTTATCTGTGGAATATACTTTCCAGGCTAAAAGATTCAAAGACTGCTGAATGCTAAATCTGGATTGAATTTTTATTTCTGACAACTATCAATAAAAATAGACTAATCTTAGCTGGCCTACACTTTATAAATGTCACCTGGGGGAAAAAATATCAAAACAACCTAGCAGATTCACCCAGTAGCTATCCTTTGTATCAGGGATGGGATGTTCAGCACTGACAATCTATGCTTGACCCTGCTCTCACTCCCAGCTACCCCCACTCTCTCCCCTCAGCCTCCTACTCACCCTCAACCACAAAATCAAAACCATCTCCCCGTCAACCCATCTCCTGGCTGTACACTTACCAGTGTGACAGTGCAGCTGTACTTATATGGAGGAAACATATCAGGTTTGACCTCTACAACTTTCACCTGAGGTGTCCTGTTGGATGGGCCACTTGGTAGCTGTGGATCAGAACAAGTTATTTAGTGCTTTTAAATCTCAGCCAAACTCCTGAAGTCCTGTGTCCTGAAGCAACTTGAGGAAAGAGTTTCCTGGGGAATCTGTAGAGTTATGCTTTAAACGAGCCCTCTGGATTGCCAGTTGGCAGTCATCAGCCCACCAAAGGTTGAGTGTCATGGTCAAGTCCAGAACTTGCCACACTCTTCTGTGCAGCTTCTAACACCGTGTATCAGAAACACCATGAATCAGGTTTACAACCATTAATACTATCAAGTGATAAAAGCATTTAAGAGCTATACACACGAATACAGCTGGATGGACAATAGCACAGAAAGAAGTCTTAAAGACTATTCACTGAAATGTCACAGGGTGAGGAGAGTGATGGTTGTTTCTCTCCCTTTACCACTATCTATAAAATTTTCAAATGTTTTATAAGAAATATATATATAACTTATGTATCTAACTAAGAAAGAAAAGAGCCAGGCTTGGTAGCTTACACCTATAATCCCAGCACTTTGGGGGGCTGAGGGAGGAGGACGGCTTGAGGCCAGGAGTTCAAGACCAGCCTCGGCAATATGGCAAGACCCTGTCTCTATAAAAAATAAGAAAAATTAGCTGGGCAGGCGCTCACCCATAGTCTCAGCTATGCAAGAGGCCGAATCAGGATTCCCTCTCATTCCCTATTCTCTTTCTGCCCTTTTTCCCTTTCTTTCTCCTTTTCTTCCTCCCTCCCTCCAAAAAACAAAAAACAAAAAAGAGGCTGAGACAGGAGGATTGCTTGAGCTCAGGAATTCAAGTCTACAGTGAGCTATGATCCCATCACTGCACTCCAGCCCAGGCAACACAGCAAGAATGAGCCTCTAAAAAAAAAAAAATTAATTAATTAAATTTTAAAAAATTAAAAAGAAGAAAGTATTCTAAATTTAAATTACTCTGTAATAGTGAATTTAAGTCTATTTCAGAATATAAGATTTCATGTACCTATTAATTCATACAAACTAAGAAAAAAGCTTATGGCTTTTAATACATACCCAATGTTGCCAATCAAAAGGAAAATACTGCAGAGAAGACTTGGGGTTTACCCAAGTGACAGAGTGTACATGAAGGGAACCTTACGAAACCATTGAAGCTGACTAGACACCTTCCTTCTATACCAAAAGAACACACATACATCCAGAGTTGCCACCACATCTGAGTGGCAAACTAAACAGCTCTCAAAGTAAAAGGCAATTGATATTCGTGTCAGGGCCAATTTAGAACTGTTGAAGAAAGGAAATTACCGTACAAACAGCACATGGCAAGGGATATGGCAGATGAATTTTCCTATTCCAACCTGATCCAAGTTGAAAAAGGAAAGAGTTTTCAAACTATGGGCCACTAATGCCACCATAACTAGCATTTTGCAAACAGGAAATGGGAAATACCAAAGTGACTATATATAAGGGCACAATTCCATTGAATTTTTAACATGTATTGTTTACTTGGCTGTGATATAAAAACGTGCTTGTTACTGAGGGTCAAGTTTGAAAAACACTGACTTGGGGAATTTTGATGGTAATTATTTAGCCACATATGGCAAAAAAAAAGCTAAAACAAAATCTTAAAAATAAATGTGTTTGAATACATGGAGTTTTGATACCTAGAAAATCTTTAATACCTATATCATGAAATCAAAATATTACAGAGGCCATAAACTGGTACACGGAGTAAGAACCATATTTTTGGTTTAAGAAATTATATTAAAAAAAAACACACACAAATTCAGAAAAAGATCTACAAGCTGAAAGAGTACACACCAGATTTTCAATGTTAGTTCTGGGTGGCAGGATCACAAGGGACTTCTTTTCTTTCTCCTTTACTTGAATTTTCTGTATTTTCTACAACAATCATGCATTCATTTTTAAAAGGAGGGTAAAGAGATATGACAACTAAATGCAATATCTGATCCTAGTCTGGATCCTATACTGGAGGGGGAAAATACTATATATAAAGAACTGGGTAAAACTGACAAAACTGGAATGCAAATGGAGATTAAAGGTATGCATCAATGGTTCAGTAAAAAAAAAAAAAAAATCCCTATTCTTAGGAAATACATAAAGAAGCATTAAAGAGTAAAAGGCCATATAACTTACCCTTAAATTACGTGTTTTTTTATATGCATACACAGATGGTGGAGGGGGGATCACAAGCACAAATGATAAAGCAAAATGGGCTAATACATTAACAATAGATGACTCTGGGTAAAGAGTATGTGGGTGTCAACTTTTTCCTACATTATGAACTATTTCTAAATAAAAGCCTTAAAATATGCAATCATTTTATAAAAAGAAACGTAAAATCATTCATGTTAACTTCCTCCCAAAGGTCTACCAGTGTGTAAGAATTGGAGTCTGCCAATATAGGGGTTTGCCTACTATAACTTTATACATTAAATGAAAACAGCCAGATCCCCAAACACGTCCCTTTCTGGGGCTGGGTCTTACCTTCACCTCAGCAGTGCTAGATGGCTGCTGGATGGGCTGGCCCAGCTGCTTCAGTGTGCTTGGCTTCAGGCCACAAGTCCTCACAGAGGGAGTCTTATCTGAGAGAACCAAGAGTCAAACTGGTGACTTAAGTGCATTCAGAGTCACCCATCTCCATTCTCAATCCCCACTCCTGCCCTCTTCCCAGCAGACAGCCCCTCCTAGGTCTGTCTGAGACCTTACCACTCAGGGAAAAGGCCTGCCTAGCCCTGGGCAGTCCCATGCCGCTGCCTCTCCCCACATTAACTGGGGCTGGCAGAATTGCTCTCATGGGTCTTGCTGCAGCCAGTAATGAGGGCTTGCCCCGTGCTCTGCCTTTAAGCTCTGGATTTCTGGGCCCAGAGGTGAGAAGGTCAACTCTGAAAAAAATAAGAAGGAAAATCTCCTGGAAATTCTGGACCAAGAGAAGAAAACCAAAACGCAATCTCCAAATAGCACTTTATTAGAGAACAGTAAAGTGGTTAAACTACCAACCTTTAGACAGATTGAATTCAAATTCAACCATGAAATAGCTATGTGGCCCTGGGCAAGTAATTTCACTCTTCTGTTATCCTCAAGTTTCAAATATGTAAAATAAGACAGTAATTACCTATACTTCATGGCGTCATTACAAAGATACAAAAGTGTAAAACAGTGTGTAATGCCAACAGCTATTGTAGTTATAACATCTAATCTGCCTCTAATTACAGCAAGTACTTAAAGTGTATCAGCCTCCCACAGGAGGGCAGCTTAGAGACCCCAGAGAACAAAGTCCATGTTATCTTTATCTTTGCAGCACCAATGTTGAACACAGGGCCTGCAACAGAGGCCCCAATACACATTTGCTAAACTGATTCGTGTGTCCCAAACAAAAGGTATAAAATGCACAGCTTCATCCTTTAAGGATATAAAACCATTTCCAAAGTATATTGTTAAATAATTTTTTTAAAAAAGCAAAATGTAAATGTATGCTATGCTACCGCTTGTATTTAAGAAGTGGGAAAAAAATTACACGCACACACATATTTGTATATGTTTAAAATTATCTCTAGAAACATAGAAAATTGGGAACATTGACTATACCTGGGAAATGGAATTGGATGACTGAAGGATGGGAAATATTTTTACATACATATTCCTTATCCATTTTGAGTCTGAATTGTGTGAATACACTTCCTATTCGACACTAAAAATTTTAAAATCGTAATAATATAAACAAGAATTTCTAAACCTTGGTACTTAAGGTTGAGTATCCCTTATCTGAAATGCTTGGGACCAAAAGTGTATTAGATTTCAAATTTTTTTGGATTGTGGAATATTTGCATTATATTTACCAAATGATCATCTCTAACACAAAAATCCAAAACCCTCCAACATGCTTTTAGCATCACGTCAGTGCTCAGATTTTGGATTTCAGATTTTTGAATTAGAGATACTCAACCTATATTAACATTTTGGGGCAGATAATTCCTTGTTGTGGGAGGCTATCCTGTATAGGATGTTTAGCATCCCTCTAGATCTCTACCCTCTAGATGCCAGTAGCACACCCCTTCCCCAGTTATGACAACCAAAAATGTCTGTAAGCATTGCCAAAATGTCCCCTGGGGGCAAACTGTTCCCAGCTGACAGCCACAAACATGAACAAAATAAGAGTGTTCAGTTACAAGAACACAACTGCCTCTAGGAAGGGCTACATGTAGAATCCCATTAATCTTTTAAGGAGGAAAAAAATAACTCAAACTTATTGACTTTCTCCTATTTAAAAAGTGTTGGGTTGCAAGTTTTACTTTCAATCTGTACAGTCAACCTGGGAGGATAAGATTTTTTTAATACCCAAGATTTTTCAGAGGAGTGAAATGAACTCAAGGGATATGAAGTAAATATATGCCCAAGGTCAAAGAAAGCCAGGGACAGTCACAGCCAAAACTGAGTTCTCTGACCACCAGGCCAGACTCGTTGTATAGGACACTTTCATAGGGCTTCTCTTTCTAAATCCAGCATCTAGGGTTGGTAAGTCACAGTTATAACACTGCCCACAGTCTGTACCAACAGACTTTAATAACTGCTTTAGGGAGATTGACAAGAGATGTACAAATAATCTGACAGTGGTGCAGGGACAGCCGAGTCTAAGGGCAAAGATAAATCATTACATTATCTCTAGGCCCTGGTTCTGTATCTCTAAAACAGGAACCACTAACTGGGCTCTGCTGCCTCTCTTGGGCACGCTGTAAGGAACGTAAAATAAAACAAACATGAGGCATTTCCAAAGCTACTATCCTAAATACAGCCCTCTAATATATAAATACATCGACTTACCCTGTAGGTTTTTTAGGAGCAGGGAGTGAACAGGAGGTGCCAGTCCCCTCAGCTGGTGGTATGTCTGCTCCGGGACTGTCATTCTCAGATGTCCCCAGAGTAATCTGAGGCTGCACGCCACTTTTGACGACCGGCGTCTTAGTGACTGCTCTACCACAATTCCCAGGAGCTTCCTTGACCAAAACATGGGCATCGGAGATGATCACTTCCTCCCACTCATTCTCCTTACCCACTTCTCTTGGAGTAGCTACACTTAGGAGCTGGCTTACAGCTTCTGAATTCTCCAGAGTCAGTTTAGAGGCATTTTCCTTAGAGGAATTTTGCTCAGTGGTGACAGGCTGCTGACTTCTTTTAACCACAGAGCCTCTGGAAGAGACACCAGGAGCCAATTCTACTTTGACTTTGGCTGGCTTCTCCTAGAAAAATAAGAATACCTTGCATGCATAAAGCATTTTACAGTTGACAACATCATTCACAAACATTCATTAATTTGATCATCTTATTAATAACATACGAGCAACAGACAAGGAAACTGACGTCTGTAGAAAGAAAGAGACTAACTTAAGTTCCTAAATATAAAATTGGCCTGAATCTAAGTCTTCTGATTACAGGTTCCTTACACTATAGTATTAAATGCTTGGATTAGGACAAAGCTGTTGTTCTCCTAACAAATTCCTTATTGACAAGTTTACAGGCTTTAAACAAATGTTGGCATTTTTCAGTTTGACTTTTGATTTATTATTCAAAAGTCTACTTCTCTGTATCTAGAAAGAAGCTGACAGACATACTGCCATACAGGGCCTAACAGTCCTAAATTGTTAACCGTGGTGGTCCTTTTATGAGATTCGGTTAATCCCAATGTGGTCACAATCTCACATGGACAGACTCAGTTTCCCAACTCCTTTAGGAAAAACCCTATCTTTTGTCCCAGATTCTTTCAGGTGAGTCTTAAGAATGACTTACACATATGCCACATACTTTGCACTGGGTCAAATTAACTCATATATATTAATTATGTGTTAGAAAATATGTAAACTCACTAAAAATAGCAGCTGCTATCTCAGATTGATCTATTTTTAAAAAGTCCTTGGTATCTTAGCTTTTATTCAATCAGCACTGCTGTTGGAAATAACAATATTATTTATATGTATTAATACATTTGTACACACACTTAAAAAATTTTTTTAAAACAGTGGGTTGTCTCTGGAATATGTTTCAGAAAGGTTTTTTTCTTTCCATGTGTATTGTGAAAGGCACTGTAAACTAAGAGACATAAAATGTAAAATCCAGGTTCTATCTAGGTTTAGCTCCACTCTTAGTTATATAGTCTAAAGGCAGCTGCAACTGAATCCTCATTTCCCCATTATGAAATAACAGAGGATTGGGCTCTCAGTGTTTGTCAACAGAAGCAAGCAAGCATTTTGGGCAATCCAATTTTTCACTGGGCAGGACCCTCCCTATATACTGTAGGAAGTACAGCATCTGCAGCTAAAGTTATTACTCAAAAACCCACATTTCCAAAGCCATCTGGGTGGCATACTACCCCTAGTTAAGAACCAGTAACAGATAACCTCTAAGAGCTCTCTAGTAAAAGCATTCTCAGATTCTAACACACAATATCCCCTTAGAATGAATAAACATGGAGAAAAATTCCAAGTAAACTACACAGAGCTTATTTATCATTGCAGAGGGAAAATTCAGCAGAAAAACAGGAGACTGAACTCATTTCTTGAGATTTTTGAGCAAAGCACTGCCTACTAAGTAGGCTATTTTAGACAAAAATTGTTGCAGAAAAATTGGGTAAGTAACTCTGAGCAAAAACCTCTACCCAGTGATCTCACATTTCCTTAACTCAGCCTACTCATTTTAGATGTTACTTTCTTTCAAGAGGGAAGGTAAATACAACTAGCTGCCTACTCAAAGAGGCCTCAATTACTGCCATCAGAAAGCCGACAAGAATGAAGCCTTGAGCTAATCAGCATTATATGCTTTCTTTTGTTCCATCCAACTCATTGAGAACTATGGCACACATTTTGGCTAATTTTAGCCAGTATGAACTCTAGAACAATACAAGAAAAGGTGAGTCATTTCCTGACTGGCACAAACACATCTGGAGCTTTTAGAAACGATTTATACCTGCTACCTCAAAAAACAGAACTCAAGAAATCTTAGATTCTGCAGCACTAAACAGCATAGCAATGCCCAAGAAGTATGGTTTAGGAGAAGAGGCACTGGGATAGCTGGGTGAACTTAGCCAAGTCACTTCTCTTGAACCTATTTTTCCTTAGCTAGAAACTTAGAGATAAACTAGCTAGCTGATAACTGAAGTCATTTTTATCTCTAAAATTCTAAGTGCACTGATGTTAAAATGTTACCTGTTTTCCTTCTCACACTCGTTCTGTTTCTATGAAATTTAGAAATCACAATACCTATTCTTTTTTCTTCCCTCCCCCAACTTGAACAAAAGTACAGTATCTAATGTTTACATAGTAATTCTTGCAAAAAACACTGGGAAGGAAAATTCAGACTTAGTAAGTCAAGATGGAGACAAGTAACTAAGAAAAAATTCTTTTCAGGCCATGAACTTGATCTTAGGAAGAGAACCATGGTTCAATAGTTATTTCAATCAAGGGGGCGGGAAGGGTAGCGGGGGAGGCAGGAAATCACACATATAAGAAACGTAAAGGAAAGCCAAAGTAAAAACAGAGCCTGAAGGAGAGACGAGCCCACCATGATCACTTACATCCTCCCACACCAATTATTGGAAATAAGATCATTTAATACACCTGCTTTGCACTGGTGACGAGGCACCCAAGGAGGAGTCTGACTACTATCCAACCCAACCTCCCTACTGCAACTGAAGTGCATTTTTGGGGAATGACTAGAGAGGGGATAAATTAACGGCTTCACAGACACACACCAGAGAAGATGGGCACAAGGGGCTCGAGGAACTCAGCAAAAGTCCTGGCCGGGCACCGTGGCTCACGCCTGTAATCCTAGCACTCTGGGAGGTCAAGGAAGGAGGATCACTTGAGGTCAGGAGTTCAAGACCAGACTGAGTAAGAGCGAAACCCTCGTCTCTACTAAAAATAGAAAAAAGGATCCGGGATGCACTTGCCCATAGTCCTAGCTACCTGGGAGGCCGAGACAGGAGGATCGCTTGGAACTGGAAGTTGCAGTGAACTATGACAACACCACTGCACTCTAGCCAGGGTGACAGAGCAAAACTGTCTCTAAAAAAAACCCCCCAAAAAACAAAGAAAAAATTTCCTGAATGACACTAGCACTAGGTCTTCCTGACCCTAGAAGTGATAATATGAAGAGCAATAGTAGAGATAATAATTATATTGTTGTCAATTATGATGATAGCAGGGAACATTCATTGAGGATTTCCTATGTACCAGAACCGGTCCCATTAACTCTACATGGATAATCTTATTTGACCCCTCTAACCACCCTAATGAGGTAGGTACTACTATTAACCTCCATTTATAGATGAGAGAAAACCTAAACCAAGGAATAGAGATATAAAATAACTTGCCCAAGATTATAGTTAAAAACATGGGAAGCAGGCATCTGAACTGAGGAAGCTGACTCTGTATTAATTATTATTCTGTCTCCTGGAATTGGTGCTTCTCTAAACTTACCCAGAGGCCAAAACATTCATCCAGAGGGCAAAAGTCACCATCCCAGTATTTCTCATAGAGATGTACCATGGAAATTGCCCCAGAGGAATTTAAAGGTATGCTGCTATACAGGTTTTCTCTACACAAATATGTTTGGACCAAGCTGAGTTAAACATATGACAATCGCAATCCTAAGCAATTTTCACTAAAATAATGCTTTCTTTCTTTTTCTACCTATCCAAATTCTATTGATTCTTCAAAACCATCTCCTCTATAAAGCTTTCCCTGTCTATTCTAGTCCTTATAAACATCTCTCCTGAGAATTTACTGCCTTTCCACTCATTTTAGCCCTAAAAATTTAGTTTCATATAAAAAAAAGTATGTTTTATCTAGTTAGTGCCAAGCGTATAACAGGCAACAATATGCATTGAACTCAACAGCAGAGGAGCACAGCTTGATGCTCATTTATTTATTTACGGAGCATCTTCCACTGGCAAAGGCTGTGGGGGATACAAAGATCATTAAGGAGTTCACAACCTGACAAATGGAAACACTGTTAAATGGTGATGACTGCTAAATGAAAGCACTAAAGGCATATATAAAGTCATTCATTCTTCCCTAAGGAAACCTAGGGATGTTTCATGGAATAACTGACATTTACAATGAACCATGGTTATGCATTCATATCAGACATAAAATAACCAACTAGTTTGCTTACATGAGAGAGAAAGAGAGAGAGAGAAAGAGAGAGAGAGAGAGAGAAAGAGAGAGGGAGAGAGAGAGAGGAAGGGAGGGAGGGAGAGAGAGAGGGAGGGAGAGAGAGAGGGAGGGAGGGAGGGAGAGAGGGAGGGAGGGAGGGAGGGAGGGCAGGGAGGAAATGAGTAAATTAACATGGGAATTATGAAGCAATTAAAGATAACATTTTTGAAGAATATTTAATGGCATGATACGTTAAATGAAAAAAAACAAAATACAGAACTTATTTTATTCACAGAAAAAGACGAAGAAAATACACCAAAATGTTAACTAATAATGCCTTTCCTTTGGATGGTATGTGATTATGGATAACATTCTATTTTTCTTTCCTTTATTTTTTAAACAAACTGTTTAAAAAATGAAAATGATTTACTTTTCTAGTCAGAAGATAAAAATAAACATTAACTTTTAAAAAGTCACCTGTTCCTAAGGGCAACAGGAAACCCACTCTGTGGGGCTTCCAAAGCAGCAATGGCCAACGGACCTTACCTTTGGGATCCACTTCCCTCCTAGGAAGTTACCACAGGTAGGGCACTTAGGTGGTTTGTGCCTGGTGACATATGTAAAGGAACAACCTGGGCTGGTGCATGTCCCATGGCCCCGGCGGGTGTATGTAGTGGTCTGTAAAGAACGAGCATGTCAAAATCAATACTACAATTCAACTTCTCCCATACCCTGATGGCCATTATGATCATAACAATACCAGGAGGATATCAGCTTATAGAAGGATAGTCGATTCATGATATCATAAAAGGTCAGAGTTGGAAGGGCCCTACGGTACAACTAATTCACTTTTTAGAAGTAGAGAATCTGGGTTCAATTAGGAAAAGACAGCTGCCCAAGATTATATAGGTATCAGAACAACAAAGAAAGTAAAGTTGCTATTGTGGTATCACAAATTGCTAAATACTTTACCAGTATCTCATTTAATATTCTCAGCAATGCTATTAAGTACATATTACTAGTACTGAGGTTGAGAGTGGTTAAATGCTTTGCCTCAAATCATCACTCAACGTCAGAGACAGACCTTGAATCCAGATCTAATTCTTAGTCTAAGATCCCTTCTATGCACCCAGTTGCACCCTCTAGATCTGAATACTTTAAAGAATTTGTTTCATCTTCATTCATGCTAAAAATCGGAGCCGGGGCTGGGCATGGTGGCTCACGCCTGTAATCCTGGCACTCTGGGAGGCCGAGGCGGGAGGATTGCTTGAGCTGAGGAGTTCAAGACAAGCCTGAGCAAGAGCGAGATCCCGTCTCTACTATAAATAGAAAGAAATTAGCCAAACAACTAAAAAAAAAAAAAAATATATATATATATATATATATATATAGAAAAAATTAGCCGGGCACGGTGGCTCATGCCTGTAGTCTCAGTTGCTCAGGAGGCTGAGGCAGGAGGATCACTTGAGTCCAGGAGTTTGAGGCTGCTGTGAGCTAGGCTGACGCCATGGCACTCTAGCGTGGGCAACAGAGACTTTGTCTCAAAAAAAAAAAAAAAAAAAAAAATCAGAGCCGGGTGTCCTGGCTCACATCTATAGTCCCAGCGACTCGGAGGCTGAGGTGGGAGGATCACTTTACAGACTACTACATACACCCGCCGGGGCCATAGGACATGCACCAGCCCAGGAGTTCAAGACTGCAGGGAGCTATGATCACACCACTGCACTCAAGCCTGGGTGACAGAGACCTCATCTCTTAAAAACAACAGAAAACAGAGAACACGGGACCCAGAATTCAGATATATAAAAACAGACTCACAGTCACTGACTGAAACAATGAGCAAAATCCAGTAGAGAAATCCCTGGACACATAACAGTAGTTAGTTATTTGCATATGAATATATTCAGCCACTGGCTTTTACCACCTCCACTGATCTCTCCCTTTGAGCAAAATGCACTACGATGGGTTATTACATTTTAGCTACAAACAGAAACTACTCATTCATTAGTCATGTTCCACATCTAGATTAATGCTGGAAAGAAACATTTCCCTGTCAGATGTGTTCTGCCACTTACGAATGTTTACTCAGCTATTAATTCCAGCTTCCATAGCCTGGCCAAAAAGCAAAACCTCCCTTGGGGGCCGGGCGCGGTGGCTCACGCCTGTAATCCTAGCACTCTGGGAGGCCGAGGTGGGCGGATCGTTCTGAGCTCAGGAGTTCGAGACCAGCCTGAGCAAGAGTGAGACCCCATCTCTACCAAAAAATAGAAAGAAAAAAAAAAAAGAAAAAAGA
>CAUYSK010004702.1:0-12978 GCA_963575035.1 Avahi laniger | reverse complement strand
ATCAGAAGCAGACATGGCAGAGATGTTGGAATTATTAGACTAGGAATTTGAAGCAATTATGATTAATATGCTAAGGGCTCTAGTGGATAAAGTAGAGAACAGATGGGCAATATAAGCAGAGAGATGGGTCCCTAAAGAACTAAAAAAAAGTGCTAGAGATCAAAAACACTGTAACAAAAATGAAGAATCCTTTGATGGGCTTATTAATAAAATGGACACAGATGAGGAAATATCAATCTAAACTTGTGGATACATAATATCAACAGAAATCTCTAAAACTAAAAAGCACAGAGAACAAAGACTAAAAACAAACCAAAATCAGAAAAAAAAAAAAAGGAACAGAGTATTCAAGGACTATGTAATGGAAATACCAGAAGAAAAAGAAGAGAGAAAGGAACAGAAGAAATATTTGAAATAGTAATGACTGAGAATTTCTCCAACTTAATGTCAGACACTAATCCATAGATCCAGAAAGCTCAGAGAACACCGAGTAGGATAGATGCCCAAAAACTACCACAAAGCATATCATTTTCAAACTACAGAAAAAACATCTTGTCTATAGAGGTGCAAAAATAGGAATTATATGCAACTTCTCCTCAGCAGCCATGAAAAAAAGAAGAGAGTGAAGTGAAATATTTAGTGTTGAGACAAAAAAAATACCCACCAACCTAGAATTCTTTACCCTGTGAAATTATCTTTCAAAAGTGAAGGAGAAATAAAAACTTTCTCAGACAAAAATAAATAAATAAATAAGGAATTTGTTGCCAGTAGACCTGCCTTGCAAAAAAATGTTAAGAAATTCTTTAGAGAGAAACAAAATTACGTAGGTCAGAAACTTGGATCTATATAAAGAAAGAGCCTCAAAGAAGGAATGAGTGAAGGTAAAATAAAAACTTTTATTTTCCTTATTCTTAATTTATCTAAATAACAGTTCAAAATAATAATAAAAACAATGTATTCATTTTGTTTATGTATATATAATATATATACGCCTATATATGATCATGTGTGCTTATACGTAAGTGAAATGAATGACAGCCATAATACAAATGATAGTAGAGAGGAATTAGGAATTTTCTTATTATAAAATTTTCACACTATTTATTGAAAGTAAATATATATTGCAAACTCTAGGGCAACCACTAAGAAAAGTTAAAAAAAATAAAAGATATAACTGCTATGCTAAGAAAGGAGAGAAAATAGAATCATATAAAATGCTCAATTAAAAACACAAAAATCAGAAAAAGTAGAAGATAAAAATAAAAACAAAGAACAAGGGCAATAAATAGAAAACAGTAACAAATATGATAGATACTAATCCAACAATATCAAAAATCACTTTAAACTTCAATGGTCTAAATACACCCATTAAAAGACAAAGGTTTCCAGAGTGCATCCAAAAAAAACCCCAAGACCTAGCTATATGTTAACTATATACATGTTATGTAGTTAATCCACTTTAAATATAGAGACACCCATAAATTAAGAGTAAAGGACTGGAGAAAAATACACAGTGGTAACACTAATCAAAAGAAAGCAAGAGTAGCTGTATTAACTTCAGACAGGGCAGACTTCACCACAAGGAAACTTATCAGGGATAAAGAAGGGCATTACATAATGGTAAAGGGCTCAATTCTCCAAGAAGACACAATAATCCTTAATATGATATATGCACCTAAGAGCAGAACATCAAAATCTGTGAGACAAAAACAGCTAGAACTGCAAGGAGAAACAGATGAATCCATTGGCATAGTTGGAGACTTCAGTACCTCTCTATCAGAAATAGATCCAGCGGGCAGAAAATCAGTAAGGATAAAGTTGAGCTCAGCAATACCATCAGTCAACTGGACCCCTATGGACTACTTCATCCAACAACAGCATAATGCACATGCTTCTCAAGCTTGCATGAAACATTAGCCAAGATGGACCACAATCTCGGCCATAAAACACATTATCTTAACAAATTTAAAAGGATAGGAATCAGGCCAGGCACAGTGACTCATGCCTGTAATCTCAGCACTTTGAAAGGCCAAGGCAGAAGGATCACTTGAGGCCAGGACTTTAAAACCAGCCTGGGCAACATAGCTTGCCTTTGTCTTTCCAAAAATTTAAGAAATTAGCTGGGTGTGGTGGCACATGCCTGTAGTCCTAGCTACTTGAGAGGCAGCAGGACGATCGCTTGAGCCCAGGAGTTCAAGGTTGCAGTGATCTATGATGGTGCCACTGCACTCCAGCCTGGGTGACAGAATGAGAGTCTGTCTCTTAAAAAAAAAAAAAAATAGAAATAATACAATGCTCTCAGATGCAATGGAATTAAACTAAAAATCAGTAACAGAAAAATAACTGGAAAATCCTAAAACAAGTGGAGATTAAACCACACACTTCTAAATAACACATGAGGCAAAGAAGAAATCTCAGGAGAAATTTTAAAATACTTTTAACTAAATGACAGCAATAATACAACTTACCAAAATTTGTTGGATGCAGTGCAAACAGTGCTTAGAGGGAAATTTATAGCATTGAATGCATATACTAGAAAAGAAAAAAAGATGTAAAATCAATCATCTAAACTTCCACCTTGAGAAACTATGGAAAGAGTAAGTTATCCAAAGTACGCAGAAGAAAAAAATAGTAAGAATTAGAGCAGAAATCAATGGAATTGAAAACAGGAAATCAGTAGAGAAAATTAACAAAACCAAAAATTGGTTCTTTTAAGAGATCAATAAAAATCAGTAAGTCTCTAGGCAGGCTAAGAGAAAGAAAAAAGAGGACTCATATTACTGATATCAGAAATTAAAGATGGAATATCACTACAGATTTCATGGACATTAAAAGGATATAAGAGAATATTATGAACAACTCTGTGCCCACAAATTTGGTAACCTAGATGAAATGGAGCAATTCCTGAAAAGACACAATCTGTAAAAACTCACACAAGAAGAAATAGACAACCTGAACAGGCTCTATATTTATTCAGAAAATTCAATCAATAATTAATAACTTTGAAAACAGAAAATACAAAGCCCAGATGGGTTCACTGGCAAATCCTATCAAATATTTAAGTGAGAAATTATACTAATCCTCTACAATCTCTTTCAGAATACAAAAGTAGAAGGAATACTTCATAACTCATTCTACGAGGTCAGCATAATGTTAACACCAAAACCAGACAAAGATATTACAAGAAAAGGAAACTACAGACCAATTATCTCTCATTAGCATAGATGAAAAATCCTCAACAAAATATTAGTAAATTAAATGCAACAATGTATAAAAAGAATTATATACCGTGACCAAGTGGGCTTTACCCAGGTGTGCAAAGCTGGTCCAACACCTAAAAATCAATTAATGTAATCTACATCAATAAGCTAAAAGAGAAAAATCACATGATCGTATCAATAGATGGCCAAAAAAAATCATATGACAAAATCTAACACTTTCTTAGATAAAAATTCTCAGTAAACTAGGAATAGAGGGGAACTTCCTCAGCTTGATAGCTTATAGCTAACATCATACTTAATGGTAAAAAGCTAAGACCTTTCCCACTAAGATCAGGAACAAGGCAAAGTGTCCCTGCTCACCACTGCTTTTCAACATCATGCTGGAAGTCCTAGCTAATGCAATAAACAAGAAAAGGAAATAAAAGGTATACAGATTGGGAATGAAGAAATAAAACTATCTTTGTTCACAGATAACATTGTCTGTGTGGAAAATCCAAAAGAATTGACAAAAAAAAAAAAAAGCAATGCTGGAACTAATAAGTGACTCTAACAAGGTTGCAGGATAAAAGGTTAATATACAAAAGTCAATTGCTTTCTGATATACCAGCAATGAACAGGTGGAATTTGAAATTAAAAAACACAATGCTATTTATATCAGTACCCCTAAAAATGAAATACTTAGATATAAACCTAACAAAATTTCTATAAGATCTATTTGAAGAAACTCGTATGAAAGAACTAAAAGAACTGAATAAATGGAGAGATATTCCATGTTCATGGGTAGGTAAATTCAATATTGTCAATATGTCAATTCTTCTTAAATTGATTTGTAGATTCAATGCAGTACCATACAAAATTCCAACAAGTTATTTTGTGGATATTGACAAACTAATTTTAAAGTTTATGTAGGGAGGTAAAAGACCCAGAATAGCTAACACAGTATTGATAAAGAAGAGCAAAGTTGAAGGATTGATACTACCAAACTTCAAAACCTTCTATAATGCTACAGTAATCAAGACAATGTGATATTGACAAAAGAATAGACAAATAGATCAATGGAACAAAGAGACCAGAAATAGACCCACATTAATATAAACCGATCTACAACAAAGGAGCAAAGATAATCTTTTCAACAAATGATGCTGAGACAACTGGACATCCGTGTGTAAAAAATGAAAGTAGACACAGACCTTACACCATTCACAAAAATTAACTCAAAGCGGATCATAGACCTAAATGCAAAGTGCAAAACTATAAAAATCCTGAAAGATAACATAGGAGAAAACCTAGATGACCTTGAGTATGGTGATGACTTTTTAGATATAATACCGAAGTATGATCCCTGAAAGAAATAATTGATAAACTAGACTTCATTAAAAATTAAAACTTCTGCTCTGAAAGACAATGTCAAGAGAGAAGACATGCCACGGACTTCAAGAAAATATTTGCAGAAGACACATCTGATAAAGAACTGTCATACAGAATATACAAAGAACTCTTAAAATTCAACAATAAGAAAACAAACAACCCAGTTAAAGATGGGCCAGAGACTTCACCAACAAATATATACAGATGTCAAATAAACATGAAAAAATGCTCTACATCATATGTCATCAAGGGAAGTATAAATTAAAACATCAATGATATACCACTAGACACCTATTAGAAAGACCAACATTTAGAACACTGACACCACCACCAGATGCTGGCCAGGATATGAAGCAATGGGAACTGTCAGTCATTGCTCATGGGAATGCAAAATGGTACAACCACTTTGGAATACAGTTGGCAGTTTCTTACAAAACTAAATATACTCTTAGTATACAAGAGTAAGTTGTATACAACAGCAGTTGTGCTCCTTGGTATTTACCCACAGGGATTGAAAACTTATGTATGCACAAAAACCTGCATGTAGATTTATAGCATCTTTATTCGTAATTTGCAAAACTTGGAAGCAAGATGTCCTTCAGTAGGTGAATGAATAAACTGTAGTATAATATAAGGACAGTGGATATTATTCAGTGCTAAAAAAAAATGAACTGTCAAACCATGAAGAAGTGCGGGGAACATGCATATTACTAAGTGAAGTAAGCCATTCTGAAAAGTTTACATACTGTATGATTCCAACTATGTGACATTCTGGAAAAGGCAAAACTATAGAGACAGTAAAAAGCGGTGGTTAGTTGACAGGGAGGAATGAACAGGCAGAGCACAGATGATTTTCAGGGCAGTGAAAATACCCCGTATGATACCATAATGTTGAATTCATGTCATCATCCTTTGTCCAAACCCATGGAATGTACGACACCAAGAGTGAACGGTAGCATAAACTACAAACTGTGGGTGATAATGATGTGTCAACGTGGGTTCATCAATTTTAACTAATGTAGCACTCTCGGAGGATGTTGATAATGGGGGAGGCTATGCATGTTTTGGGGTAGGGGAAATATGGGAAGTCTCTGTACCTTCCATTTAATTTTGCTGTGAACCTAAAACTGCTCTGAAAAAATAGTCTTTTTAAAAGAATCTGGATATGTCCCTTTCCCCTATGGAAAAGTACTTTCTTACAGTGTTCAAAGACTTTCCACAAGAATGTCTGGAGGGTTCATTAAAGCTCAGGTTGCTGGACCCCAACCTAGAGTTTCTAATTCAGTGGGTATGAAGTGGGGCCTGAGAATCTGTATTCCTAATAACATCCTAAGTGATGCTGTTCCTAGTGGTTTGGGGACTTCGGTTTGAGAATCACTGTGTTAGAGCCACTCCCAGATGCTCAGGCTAGCATTTTGAATTCACACTTTTTGGCATGTTCATGCAATTCGATAAATTATCAATTACATGACAAACCTAATGTAATATTTTTTCTTTCCTGGCCAACAGCTTTAGGATCCATTCCAATTCTCCAGATTTTTGTCAATTGGGGTTGCTAGATCCAGGGGGGAAATACAGGATAGCCAGCTAAATTTATATTTCAGATCAACATGAATAACTTTTTTTTAGTATTAATAGGTCCCATGCAATGTTTGGGACATGCTTATACTAAAAATTGTTTGTTGTTTATCTACAATTTAACTTGGTGTCTTATATTTTATCTGACAACTCTACTGCCAACATAAATTTGCAACATCTTGCACTTCTTTAGGTAAAGAAAGTGGGTCAGAGCTGCTGGGTCAGACTTTGTACTTGTCTCCCTTGGTGTGCTAGAATTGCTGGATTCTAAATCTCATTCTAGAATTGAAGCAGTTGGCAGGGAAGGAGGGAATAGGGAGATAGAGCATGAGGAGAATTTTCATTCTCTTGTGAAACCTGGCTTGACACAAGACCTCCAGGCAAGACAGGACCAGCTTCTTCAGACAGGAGGAAAAGCTTCTTCCAGCAAGGGAAGCTCATTTTTGTTTGAATTTACCCACGTGTTCTCCTTTCCAGTTTTCTTTCTGAATAAATGCCCTAACTCTCACAAAGGAGACCATGATGAGGCTGTAAATATAACTTACCCACATATGCTAAATTCAGCAACTCACAAGATTAGACATTTAATCTGACTTTCAACTATGACCACCCTGTGGCTGCAAGAAATAAGATTATTTTAGGGCAATGTCGGACCGCCACAGTCAGTCTATGCCAGAACCAATAATTCAAAACCCTGTGTTGTCATTTTCCTTTTAAAACTCTTTAGGGGAATCAGGAACAGCCATCCACCCCACAGTTCTAGTTGCCTTATCCCCATCATGGTGGTGTATCCCAGCAGCTACTTGGTCTTATAAGCTTCATTTCAGGTGCTCATTTCAGAAAACCATTGGTGATAAGCAATTATTTTGCTCCTACATAGACTACAAAAATCCAATTTTCCAGTAGTTGCACTTGGTCATCACTGCCTTCAAATCTAATCAGGTTAGATATCTAATCCAGAATTCTACATTTGAGATTTTTGAGAGTCTGTTTTCTGCAGCCACTTTAGGTACCAAATACTGTATCTCTTCAAGACACAGAAACCACTCTACATATTCTAAATAGAAAGAAATGTAACACAGAGAATTAGGTGCTTGTATAAATATTGGAAGCCTGCAGGAACTGGGTTTAGGCTCGGCCTCCTGAAATGGTTCCCAAAATAGTAAGTACTCATACTGTAGAGAAGCTACTACTTCTGAGTCTACCAGTTTAAGGTACACTAAAAACAAGAAGCTGCTGCTACCACCGGAGCAGCCCTGCAACCCTAGGAAACTAGAGAACAGACACCTGAAGCTATTATAAAATCCAGGAATTAAGGAGTCAGATCAAGTGTCTGTGACCTCAACTATTATTCCTCAAAACCCAGGAAGTCAGAGAGTGGACAGTAGAATGCTGCTGAAGGATAATCTCCTATTTCTATGATCTCATCTGTCAAAAGCAATAGCTGAAAAGATACAAGAAAATGGCTTCTGCCTCAATTTGACCTTCCAGATCTCCCACACATCTGTATAATTTGTAGAACCGAATTCATGTCCAGAACCCTGGCTTCACATGAATCTAGAAGAGAATAGAATGGAGGCTGGGTGAGCTAATCATCATCAAACACAGTGTTTTTGGAGATTTTGCCTTTAGTGAGGAAAGGTTCTTGCTCTTACATACAAAGTTCAAAACCAAATATATCTGTATTTCAGGTTGGGGATTTTATTGGTAAGCTGGATAGGATAGACTTTCCTGTTCTCCTTGGTTGGCTGACCTTACTCTTACTTTCTGTCATAAATATAACCTTTCACTAAAGTTCATTTCTAGTCATCTTCTTGTCTACTTGTTTTGTATGTTTTTCTTTGGAAAACCTGTCATCTCCATTATGATGAGTCCCAAACGGGACTCAGTCCTTACCTCTCTCCTGAGCTTCAGTATTGCATGTCTTAGTTTTTATAGACACTGAAATTTAGATACCACATTCTTACCTAAAACTCAGAATTTCTAAAACTGAACTTTTAAACGTACCCTTCTTAATCTCTTTATTTTGTTTATATATAATTAGTCTTTTAAACCTAAAAGCTCGCTTCATTTTCAGTTGTTCATCTTCCTTAAACCCACAGCCAGTCAGAAATGAAGTTCTGTTGACTCATTCTCATATTCTTTCAACAGTGTCTCTTGTTTCATTCCTACTTCTGCCTCAAGAATGTCAGATTTAGTGTCTTTACAGTTCGTTTAGTAATTAGACATGTTCAGCCTTGTGATCCTTCTCTGTTGTCTTGAACAGCTACCGAAATGCTGCTCGGCTTTACTTCACGTTGACTTCACAGATAGATTGTATTAAGAATGTGTTTTCTCTTCATATTAAAATAATCATTCAAGACATAATCTTTTCATTAAATTTTAAAATGATAGTCTAACTTAGGAGTAGAAAAGGAGATTTGTACCTTTTTATATTAAGGACCTGACTTTCTAAAGCAATGGAAGTGTATATTTTTGCCTTAAAACATTCTAGTCTCAAGCGGCTTTATTCAGCATTGTTGTGAAAACTACTCTCGTTAACGTGACAATCTAGAAGATAGACATGCAAGACAGTATCCTAATTGTCTTGAGGCAGGTATGTATTTTGTTTGTTTACTAGAAAGTGCTAGGAATTAACCTTAAAAATATGTTGTGGGTTAATTTTAATTAAGGACTTCATGACCAATACTTTACATCTAATGTTGGAACCCATATTGGTGCTACAAATCTTCACAAATATTTTATTGCTGTAAGAAAACTCTGACTTGTAAGTAAGCTGTTTTCCTTACTAATGGTCATTAATAATAGTCTTTGTAGTTTCCATGTAGAAACTCTCAGTTTGTCTCTCATAGACGAGATTCCTTTTCATTTGGTTTCTTTCCTAGGACAGTTATCCTTTGAACGTTAACACTAATATCTCAAGGGTAACTTATCACAGTTTTACAAAGACTGATATTGCAAACATCAAATTTGATCATTTCAAATATTGAAAATCAACATATGTTATCCTTAATATGAAAGAGAGGTAGAGCCTTGTTTTGGAGCAACCAGTCCCTCGGTAAAAATGTTAATTTCCCTAACCCTGGGCTGGTCTCTAAGGGGAAAGGGAACCTCATAGCTTTGCCTGTATCAGTAAAATTGTACATGTTGCCTTTCTGTCATTACCACTATTATAGAAACAATTATGAGATTATAACCTAAAGCCACAATTATTGAATGTTTTCTATTGCTGACTCCTAAATTATTATGAAGGATACAAACCATTTTAAAAAGCATCCAGCAGAGACCAAGTTGCTTAAACTTTTGGAGTACTGGTTCTAAATGGAAATTGAGATTATTTAGTTTGATTTCTCTTTTGTGTTCTTGCTGAACATGTGGTGCAAAAATATAAACTTAGATTATACTAAAGAGAAGTGATTTATATATTTGGAAGAAATTTATGTGAAGATTGTTTAGGAAGAGAGAAAGAAGCTCATGCCTGTAATCTCAGCACTTTGGGAGGCTGAGTCAGGAGGATTGCTTAAGGCCAGGAGTTCGAGACCAACATGGGCAACATAGTGAGACCTTGTCTCTATAAAAAATATAAAAATTAGCCAGGCATGGTGGTACATGCTTGTAGTCCTAGCTACTCAGGAGGCTGAAGCAGGAGGATCCCTTGAGCCTAGGAGTTTGAGGCTATAGTGAGCTATGATCATGCCACTGCACTTCAGCCTGGGTGACAGCTCAAAAATAGAGAAACATGTTTTACTAGAATAAGTCCTTATTTTCAAATTTTTAAACTAAAAAGTATTTGTTCCTTTATAACACCATGAGTCTATGTATAGCATTAGAAAACAGGATAGAGTGGATCAAGAAAATATCCTCAGATTTGGCCATTTTTTTAAAAAGACTCTTTCTCTCAAATCTTAACAAGTAGAAAACAGTACGTGTTTGTTTTCTTGATCTTTTCACTTCCCTTAAGTACCCTACAGGGGAGGTCCATGTTAAAAGTAAAATTACCCAAAGCCTGTCAACAGAAGGTAATGAGTAGCTGCTCTTGATAATCAGTTCTTTGTGTAATTATATATGATTAAACTTTCCTTGAGAAAATTAAAAATACTTTTGAGGTAGTAAAATTACATGCTGAATGAAATAACTCTCAAGTATGAGAAAATATAAAAATAGCATGTGTTTAACCATGTGCATATTTAAAATAATGAACTTAAAAAGAAGATTCTGGTCCATCAGGTAGAATCCTGAGTTGCCTGGGAGCTATTGTAGACATTGGCCTACTGTGTCTCCATCTGCAATGTCAGTTATCGGCTCACCGAGTCCGTGAACAAATGACAAAAACACTGATAAAAGTGCTAGTTTTCTTCAAGGCATGTAGATGAAAAGCACTCTCATACTGGAATTATAATGGAGCCGCAGTACCTCAATGACTGTGAATTCTAGTCTTGGGAGTGCAAAAGAGAACAGTGAAATGATCCTCTGTTTTTCTGTCCAGAAAGCAGAAAGTTGAGAAAGAAGACATGATTACAGCCTAGAAAGTCCTGAAGGGTCTGGAAAACCAAATGCTTTTCACAAAACTCTACTATTTTATAAACTAAAAGACACACCCTATTGTTTGAAAAAAATAATTTATGACCAATAAAATCAAGTATCAATTTATACAAAACACAGAAGATTTAAAGAATTCTTTAACTCAGGAAGGTTTACAGATTTTTACTTTATGGCTGTGGTTGCCAACCCCGGGACCACAGACTGGTACTGGTCCATAGCCTATTATGAACCCGGCCGCACAGAAGGAGGTGAGTGGCACGTGAGCACGCGAAGCTTCATCTGTATTTACAGCGCACCCCCCCACCCCTGCTTGCATCACCGCATAAACTCCGCCTCCTGTCAGATCAGCGCAGGCATTAGATTCTTATAGGAGCACGAACCCTACTGTAAACTGCACATGCAGGATCTAGGTTGCGTGCTCCTTACGAGAATCTAATGCCTGATGATCTGAAGTGGAGCTGACTAGCGCTGGGGAGAGGCTGCAAATACAGATTATCATTAGCACAGAGGTTTGACTGCACAATAAATGTAACGCGCTTGAATCATCCTGAAACCCCCACCGCAAAGGAAAAATTGTCTTCCATGAAACCGGTCCCTGGTGCCAAAAAGGTTGGGGACCGTTGCTTTATAGTATATCAATCATTTATAGTGAACTAATAAGAAAATAAAGATGTTATGGAATGCAGTCATAACTTTAGAGATTATGAGAAAGAATTTGCTGTTATTTTCCAAGATAGAATATTGGGATATATGGATCATGAATTTAACCTGTTGTGACAGTTCATATATTCCTCTACTGTAATTCTATTTTCATTATTTCAGTTGTTTCCTGTGGAACACATGATTATCTTGTCTCTCTTAAACTATTCAGGCTCCCCTTGTTAAGGTACTTTATTACCTCGTATAGGTTTTAGTGCCAAGTGTTTTGATCCAAACATTAATTTAAGTTTTAAGTAGTAAGCTTAACATAAGCTTAGAAGAAAATAGAATATAATACTCTTTTCCAACTGCTTATCTCTTTATCTCTTGTAGAAAAGTTTTTTGAAATGAAGAAAGGACAATGTAAAGATGCTCTAGAAATTTACAAACGATTTCTAACTAGAATGACACGGGTGTCTGAATTTCTCAAGGTTGCAGAGGTAAGTAATATTAAGTTTTGTTGGGAATATAATTTGTAAAACATTAACTCCTGTATCTGGAGTACATGATAGAAGGTAAACTATGGCGAGACATTCTGCCACAGAGTCAGTGTATTAGGGTTGGAAGTGACTCATCCCGCTTCCCACTCACTCCTGCATCGCAGTCAGATGAGCATTCTGCATGCAGATCAAAGTGTCGTGGACAATAAGCTCATCTGCTGCTTTGCAGCTGGTCCATTGCTCCATCCCAGCTAATGGCTGTCTTTTATTGTAAGAAAGTGCTTCCTTTTTATTGAACCCAAGATTTGCCTTTAGAAAAGCCTGTCCATTGTTCTTACAGTGTAAATAATAAATCATAAATTCGGACTTCTTTACCTCCTCAGTGATTTAAACACAATGAAAAATCAAAAGATATAATTCATTTTATTAATATAAAGTTTACAAATTATTTCTTAAGGATATTTCTTTATACCTAATCACAATAAATATGTAATCATATATTTGGTGTTCCTGGGGTTATCTCTAAGTTGGTGTTCTCTCTTATGAAATCCAATTATTGATTTGTATTGATACTGGAAATTATGACATTGTTATTACAGTCCTTTGGCAGGATGACAAATGGGTTTTTGTCTTACATCTCTGCTAACTGATTGCTAGAGACGGACCAGAGTGTTGTGTGAAAGAGGTTCTGAGGCTTGACAGCAAAACACACGATGCTGTGGATGTGGGACATTCATGCCATGTTTTTGCTTTTTTTTTTTTTTTTTTGAGACAAGGTCTCCCTGTGTTGCCCGGGCTAGAGTGCAGTGACATCATCATAGCTCTGTGCAACCTCAAACTCCTGAGCTCAAGCAATCCTCCTGCCTCAGCCTCCCAAGTAGCTGGGACTATAGGTGTGCACTACTGCACCTGGCTAGTTTTTCTATTTTTAGTAGAGATGGAGTCTCACTTTTGCTCAGGCTGGTCTCAAATTCCTGGCCTCCAGCAATCCCCCCGCCTCAGCCTCCCAGAGTGCTAGAAGGTGTGAGCCCATGCCTGGCTCCATGTTTTTGCTATTTTTGTCATTTTGAAAATATTACTATAAGAATAAGCATTGTATACATGTGATTTCAAAAGTACTGCACTCCATG